>JAKSZP010017600.1:0-63329 GCA_022478985.1 Massospora cicadina
TTCTCCATCTTCTTGGGTTTGATCTCATCTACAGTATATTTAGTTTTTTGTGGGCGGCTTCTGGGCAGTTTCTGGCTTGTGTATATTGACCACATTAAGAAAAGCTTACTTGTTGTATAGGACAGAGTTAAGCTTTGTCACCTTAAGTGGCGTGCATGGTTAAGTTAAGATTGCTAAGTAAACCTGCAACAAAAGCAACTATGGCATCTTTAGTGTAAGCATTTTTGAGTTTATCGTAGTTTGATCCTCAATATAGAAACAAATTAGCAAATCTATTTAGATTTTCAGTTTGGCACGGCGCAATCCTCATGAAAGCTTATTTATTCATAATCAATCTTTTCTTGGAACCAAATTACATAATATGTGGTTCTTTTATTTCATCCCATGTATATAAGCTGTCCATGTGAGTATTATAACCTCCTGCGCCATGTGATTTAAAAAGACAAGATAATCTCTAATTTTTGATGATCAGTTGCACCTTCCATCTCAGCCTCATAGATGTAGAGTAATGATGTAATGCTTCCTTCTCCAAATGTAAACTTGTCCTTGAACATAAGTTTGATGGTTTTGGCTTCTCATCAGGTGACATGTACTCCCTGAGCTTCTTATCCAGCGGTTTCAGTATGTATGTCGCTTTGCTCAACTTAACAAAAGAGCCAGATGATTTGAACTTGTGGTGTGTTAAGATGCTGCTCCATTTGATCAATGGTAAGCCTTAGTGTAACATCCAGCAATATATGCATCTTTCAAGAACAATCTTATTATTCTTCAATTCCTTAACGCGGATGTTATGAGCAATTGTTTCTGACAAGAAGTGACTGAAAAGTTTGTAAGGCTTGCTCTCGTCTCCTAATTCTCTATTGTGTCAGTTCATAGCCTCCTCCATCTCTTGGCATACAGTATTTTGAGGAGGATTGCTTTTTTATTTATTATCTTCTGTAAGAGTATTCCAGAGTTGCTCAGCTTCATTGAGGCGATGGCAAATATGGTTATTGTCTTCTCAACTAGTTGATTTGTTTTCTATATTACTCTTCAACTCGTTGGGTCTCTCAGCAATCAAGTGGGTAGCCACCTGAGTTTCATGGGATACCAGATCCATCTCAACCTAGGCTACTCGGGAACCAAGGTTATGAGATACTGACTAATTCTCTAAGTTCAGTGAGCTTTAAGATCATCAATTTGTCTTATGGCGTTCTCTAGTCAGGACTTGAGGAGCTTAATATGTGCTTCCTCATTATAGAGGCTAGTAATACATGGGCCATCAAATTACCATCAGCTTTAGCGTATTGTTTGAAAAGTTATTGTTCAATATTTTTAGGCAATCCTTGAATCTTTCTATAAGACTCCGCAATGTACTTTCTGAGTAGTTTCATGGCTTTTTTTCACATAAGTTTAACCCCAAAATCTATTGTCCCACAAAAAATTGAAGGTTAATGATATAGGAGTATTTTGTTTTAATATGTCATCATAAATCCCCTATAATTTGTGATGTTAATTTATATATCTGTTTTTATGCTACTCTCAATGCCCCTTGGGTATAGATGTGGTAATTAAACTCCTCACTATGAAATCCTAGTAGGTACATGATATGATATAAATCTGGGTGATGAATCTCATAATGTGTCAGGATAGATTTGAACTTTAAAATTTTATGTCTCTGGGAGGGTGCTATATTCATATAGATTCATCAGTGATTTTCCATGCTAGATTCCCATTTGCAGCTGTATCTTTCCCTTTAGTTTATGATTTTTCAAGTTAAGTCTCTGACTATATCATAGTAAATCTAGGATAGACGTCAAGATTATGGGAACTCTACTGGATTTGGTTTTACTCTTTTAAATGTGACCAAGGGTGGAATTTCCATTTGATTATCATCTTCACTGTTTCCATTGTGCAACCAGCGGGTTACATTATCAATAAGTTTGTATTTCATGGTGCGATAAATTGATGCAGATATTATTAAGTGATGACTGTGCCCCCTGTAGTAAGCACCAGTCTGTAGGGCTTATAGTTTTATGAGGCTCAGGGTGCTTTTCCAAGAAGCCCAACAGCCATTAATTGGTTTAGTCAAACTTTTAAAAATAAATTTAGTTTATTTTTAGGATGTCAAGCCTTTCTTTGGTTTCTAATACCAGAGTATCTGTCCATTGTAAGAGTTGAAAAGACATAATGAAGAAAAGTCACCAAAAATGGAGGTCTATAATAAAAGGCGTAAACTCATTAGAAAATAGCTTTGGGCTTTTATACATTAATTCTTATGGTATAACCCCATAATGAATAAGAATGATATGACTATTAGAAGAGGATATTTGAATCAAGGCTTATTAGTTTGATGCTGCTTCCAAGCTGACAAATGTTAATTGCATAAATTTTAAGGTGTAAAATGTGCTTTTAATAACCCGTTCAGGTGAGACTTTGTGTTATTAAATCAATCATTGGGACAATACAAGGTTTGTACCTTTTTGAGGGCACATTTCAATTTTTAGCCTTATGAGATATCAAATGAAGCTGTTGCTTCTAATCCTGTAATTAGATAACTATAGCTAATTGAAATCCTTTCTTGGGGAATTTTAGCCTAAGCTCAACCCTAAGAAGATTTTTTAAAACCAGTAAATGTATTACTTATAGTCAAATGTCTTAAAATAAATTGGAGTTTTTCTCTAAACCCTTGAGTAGGCTCAAATGACAATTCTTTTTTAGCTCATTTGTTTAACATTATTATTCTTATACTTATTATCATAGTTTCTGACACTATTTAACTTTTTGCCCATTCTTAACTCTTTTATCTTCTTATTATTAACAGGGGCTATCTCAGATATGAAATCGTCTTTATTATAGGGCTCCTGATTGAGCCACTTTGTTAGGGGAAAATTGCCCTTGTTGCGTTGTGTCTAATAAAATTAAGTCTAGAAAAATCTTTTTTGTCTTCTGTACATAACGATTTGTATATTTAGCAACTATGGTGGGCTTAGATTTTGAAGCTGGTTGTGGGGTTGGATGGGACAAACAAGAAGGAACAGCGGCTACCCATCTCTTATTAAAGTTATGTCCTAGATTAGTAATTTGAGTGAGAGTCAATGCCTTTTGGTTGGTAGAACTCTTAGTTCTAAAATGGTTGTGATGTTCTGTCTAACATGATAGCTGGAGTCAAGTTCTTACAAAAGAGACATCCTAGTAAATGGATCAGCAAAATTTTATAAGAACTTGACTGGGTGTTTAAAAGTTGCACTACTTGAAAAAACTCAGGATTTAGGGCTTTAAAGATATTTTAAGATAATATATGAGCACTATTTATAAAGTAATTAAAAAATTTTATATAAGAATATGGCTTTTAACTTAATTAATATGAATCAATGCCTTTGCAGAGATAGTTAGAAAATGGGATATAATGTCTAGGAACTGGCATGCCCAGGTAAAAACCTTCTATCATTGTGGATGCTTAAGCAACTTTTCTCAAATGTTCAGACCACGTAATAGAGCCGTTTTAATAACATGAGGAGGAGGGTGAGTGCTAAGTCTAGAATTGAAATATTTTTGGCCATGGTAGTGTGTTTAATACAGAATCTACTTATTTTGTTTTTGCATCTTCCTTACAATAAATATCAAAACAAAACAAAAGGGGGATATATTCATGACCAAGACTAACACAAAGGAATGCTTCCTTATAATAAACAAAAGTATCTAAGTATTAGGATATTGAAATTTAAAAGTTATAAATTGGGAAAACATTATTTGAAAATTGTTTGTAATTAAAAAAGCTACCCTACAAACTATAATATGCAGTGTAATAACTTTGACATAAAACGCATGAGGTTTCTATGACATAGTACAGTGGAATGGCTTTGTAGGATTGCTATCATTAAGATATGAATTATGATAACAGGGATATTTAAGGTAACTCTTTTTTTAAAATGACAGTCACACTTCCTAATACCATCTCAAATTTGTTTTATTTTTTTACACCCTGTCAGCTTCACCGCAGGCTGCTTTCATACTATTATTATCTCTACATTGGATTGTACTCATCTGAGCATAAAAGTCATATAATTGCCCCAGTGCAGCTAATCCCATGGGGTTGGACATAAGTTACTTGTATAAGCCATCTTAGTGCTAGGCAACTAGTAATCATCATGATTGTTTACCTGTGAATTGTTGTTTCTTTTTATTATATTCCTTCCATGTATAGGTTTTTATCTTTTTGGAGTCATCATGACACTTTGAATGAGACATCATTTAATTTTCAGGCATTAATTGGGAAACCAACAATCAAGGGGGTTTCTTAGTTCAATTTGTTGGAAGGATGGTTTAGTAGCTCGCCATCTTGGTGGCATATTTTATCTTTATCTTAATGCCTTGGTAAGGATTGGGGTTTAAAGCATATAGCTATAGATTTAGGACTTCACATCACTGTGGTAGACGGTGTTTCTTCAGATAGCAAAGAAACAGATGAAAAGAAGAGCCTAATCTATTACCCATAAGCATTAAATTATGCCAGAGAAGAGAACTGTAATCCATTGGTTAGAGGCATCTGGTAAGGAAGCCTTGTAAGCTGATAATTGGTAGTTATGTTAACAGCATAAATTACTCAGAGAGGACGTAAAACGCCGTGTTGGCCTTGCCAAAATCTAGTGTGTATTCAATTTAGCTGTTGGTCGTTTTTCCTCTTATAAATAAGTTATAAATAGAAAAATATATGATTTTTATTTTTAATATATTTTTATTAGCTAGAAGACAAAAACTCTTATATCTATCAAGTGATTTTTTTACTGTTAATACTCTTGATGCTACAGAACTTGCATTGTTTAAGAACATTCTTAGCATTCTCTGAGACTTCTAGGTTTCTATGGACTCTTCCAGGCCTGTTATAGTACGCCAGGTGGGTACAAGAGACGTTACAGAAATTTTCTAGGTTTTTATTAAGTTGTCAATTTTAAAGTTTTTGCCTCTGATATATCTTTAGAAAACCTGTTATATACATTTTAAAATAGATTTCAAAATTCCAAGCCCACTAAATTCTGATCATCTATGCAGGATTGTTTTTTTGGACCTAAAATTACCAAAGTGGAAAGACTAGGGCAATGTGGTGGTCTGGCAACTCCTTGAATGTCAATTAATCCCTTCAGAGGAGATATTTCTCCATGATCAGATTTTGACCACCTTCTATTTGCAGTTGGAAGGCTGTCAGCTGTTTTCCAGGAGAGCTCCACAACTGTGTAAGTTGCCAATTGATCAAAAACCAGCAATTACAATGAGCCATTTTATTATCCAAGATTTCCTCAAGCTTATATCTGTCCTTACCTAAGATTTTTGGTGAGAACTTGCTCTAGCTTCTCAAGCATTAGCCTTTAGAATTCTTCATCTTCAAACAACGTAACACCAGGTTTGATAAGAAATTATTGCAATTTTGATATGACTGGACAATAATCTTGGAACAGCTATGTAAGTTTTGGGGAACATCCCTGTGTGTCAATTGGGCCCTCTTCCCATTTCCAAGTAAAAAGGTTCCAAAGAGGGTGGCTGTACCCATCATTATCCAGGGTGACCTTGCCTACTTGGTAGACGAGCGCTGAGTAACAGCCCTCCCTCTTCAGATCCCTCCCTCGGTGCCCATGCTTACCTCAGCTGAACTTGGATGTCTGATCAGGGAAATCTGCACAAAGGTCACCAAATTGAAGTTAATTGGTCCAAAAACAATTGGAAACAAGCCCAATAATTGGAAACACATAGTCAAAAAGGGGTGAAAATTTGATTCATTGGCTAAAATCACTGACAGTTTTGATTCAGCCAACAGTGAGATTGTTAGAATTAAACATCTCTCATTATTTTCAGGGATGATCCCCAATGTGCAGGTAGTAGCATCGGATACTATTGACAATAGTTTGAATCTTCCTTCCAGCAAATTGGGAGTTGTGGACAATGCAACGCTTTTAACTGAACAAACAGCTCAGCGACTGGGCATGGGCAGGTTGGGCATCCCAAACCTGTTCCCAACCAATTGGGACTGCCCCTACGTGGGGTGGCCCTGGGGAATTCCCAATGCTTATTGGGCCAGATGCCATCACGCCAACTGTCTGAAAAGCAGTCAAGCCTCAGTTCAGGCGTTTGAGGTCAAACTGACCGCAACTCGGCCTACTACTGAATTCTTCAATGTCAGTTCCCATTGAGATTATCTGTCCCCATCACGGAATATTTTGCCAGTTAGTTCAAAATTGAGGGACCCAATCCCTTCTTGTTTCCACATCAATCGACCACTATATAATCAGTTGCATTGCACTGAGAAAATTGTTAATCAATTATCTTCACTTTCCTTTTAAAAAAATTTGCCACTAAAAACTATCATTTTTTGATTTTATTGATATCTTTCTGGCCGCATTCCCAATGGCTTTACTCTAGTGGACTGTCAGTCCCTATACTGAACGGGCTTTACCAGTACAGATGGTCACTATGGCCCCTACCATTGTCAACTGGATTCAGCGAGCTAGATACTTTTGGCAATTCAACCCCATTATTTCAAATATCCGCCAACAATATACTGGGATCTTGTGGCCTTACACCCACCATTTACAAGCAAGGATCCGCCCCCTTGTCTCCTCAGTTGAATTATTTCCACCCACCAGTAGCCTTGTGAAAAATATACCTGTGGTACCACCCCCTGCAGCAAGACCCCAATGTCTGGGGTTGTCTCCATTTGGTTTGTTCTCGGGTTGCTGTTCACAATTGCCCTACACCAATGGTTTATCATTTCCCGATTAATAACTCCATACAACGTTGTACATGAGGCAATGTCTCTGGTATTCTGGCTTGCTTTTTAGGTGCTTATGCATCCCGACTGGAAGGCTGGTCTAAACTTCTTTTGCCATTTTCATGACATAATTGACCAACCATTGTTTCCTGCACTTCTGCTCTGCTCTTTGAGGTGGCACAATGGCTACCTTCTACCAAATGAACGTGCAATCAGTAGTCTGCTTTTTATTTTTTGTTTGGTCGATTGCCAATTTTATGGGTAGTATCCTCTCTACCTTGGAGAAACTTCTTCAGGACGGCAGAGCCTTGTGGATTACTACCTCTCCCCCTCTTAATAGTCTGGAAGAAAGTTCACATGTACCTTTCCGTGGTATTGTAAATTAGGTTCTCAACGCCCTTACTGAGATGAAAATGCGTTCTGCAATTGCCCTTAACAATGCCGCTGCGTTATCCCATTCCCAACAAGGGGTCACTTTGTTGGATGCTGTGGAAGGGGATGCCCATCAGCGGGTATGAGGCCTTCTGCATTATTCCTCACAAGCGGGTGATCCCACCTCGCTTATTGCTGTTGTATTGGCTGCCTTGAAACCCCCAGTGTCATGCTCAGACCGCTTATTCAGATTGCTCTCTACTATGGCCAAAGCCCCTAGCTTGGCTTCTTTAGTCTCTACCTTTTGCAAACAGGCTCCCACACTGGATCTCTCTAGTAATATCCTTCAGGCAATCTTTAGATCAGGGCTGGTTTTGGTTTCTGCTCAACACGAGATTTGTTCCACCTCAAAAGGAATAGTAGATCAAATATGTACCGCTGCAACTACTATCAATGCCACCCCTCACCATACTTCCCACTATCAAGGGGGAAATTTTATGATAGGTTTACCCAACAATGTGGATATAGATTTTACCATTGAACCAGTGTTAGTTCTGGCTTCCAAGCCCTTAACCACATTTGCGTCAGAGTTAATTTATCCTGGCTCACCTATAAATGAATCAGTAAAAGCGCAGATGGAGCAAGCCGGTTCTCAATCCCTTTTTCTTCCCAACTTTACTCCAGAAAAGGCCCCCAACCTTCCCCCCAATTTGCCTCCCATTTCTTCAGTTGCAACAGAAACGCCCAAATCTACCAATAAACAAAACTTCGCTTATTTTTATTACCTATGAAGATTAGTATCAGATCTCACCACATCTCCTTTGAGGCCCTAGTGGATACCGGAGCCATGGGTAACTTCATGAGCATTGAGTTAGCCCAACAATTGGAACTGGACATGGACGTAGGTCCATTGGTGATGGTGGCTTCTTCAGCCTCCCAGACATTGAATATTGTCTGTCGGCCAGTACCTTTTTGTACACCAGTTTAGCTTCTGCAATAAGTTTTCTGCTACGCCAAACTTGTGTTTTCAGTGATCTTAAGGTTGAATGGTGGTGCTGACAACATGTCAGGATCCACCTGGAGTCGAACATGTTGTCATTCATTAACGATCAACTAAAGGTGAATTTCCCTTAGTTGACACTCTTAAGAAAACTCAAGGTCACAGTTCTATTACTTCCCTCATCTCTCCTGCAGGCCTTCCGTCCAATTTTTCCTAAAAGTTTAATGTTCTATCAAAGTATCTTTAATTCCAAAAAGGTGGATCATCTGCCTCCTCATACTAAATTTGACTTGGGATTTCGTATGATGATGCAGTTGGTAAATATCAACTGCCAAGTTGTATCCCCATACAGCAGAGGAGTAGGTTGCACTTAACACTTAGTTGGATGATATGCTAATAAAAGGGTGGTTGCTTTAAGAGACATCACCAGTCACATCTCCCATCGTCTTCACCAAAAAAGCCAATGGTTCCTTCATCCCTATGTGGATTATGGACATTTAAACAAAGTCACGGTTCAAAATCCCTACCCCCTGCCCCTGGAGCAGATGATCAGCCAGGAAAATGCCAAATATTGTGTGTTCTCTAAGCTAGACCTTATCAATGCTAACAACCAGAATTGGGTAATGGAAGGGCAAGAATGGCTAACAGCGATCTGGATGAAGCGAGGCATTTTCCAATTCTGCATAATGCCTTTGGGCTAAAGAATGTGCCCGCTACGTTTCAACAAATGATTGACAGTGTACTGGGTGAACTCCGGTTCACTTGCATGGTCACATGTATTGATGACATTCTGGTTCACTCCCCAACCCCTGAACAACAAGATACTGACTTGGAAGCAGTCGTGGCTGCTTTACACAAGGCAGGCTTGTTTGTTAAGCCTTCAAAATGTGAGTTTATAAGGAGGAAGTTACCTTTCTTGGGAATCTAATCCTTAAAGATGGCTAAGCAATTCCTCCCAATAAGTTGGATGCTATCCATGAATGGCCAACCCCAACAACCCAGAAACTGATAACGGAGCTTCCTGAAACCCATATTATCTTAAAAAATTTTCCCCGGCTCTTTCCCAGTTAGCTGCCCCACTCCACCCCCTCACAGGCAAGAATGTACCATTTGGTTGGATGCCCGAATTCCAGCAGCCGTTCATATCAATCAAACAGTGTTTCATCCCCTCCCATCCTGAAACATGCAGATCCTGCCAAGCTGTATATTGTTGCGTACAATGCCTCCTTGGTGGCATTGGGGAAGTGCTGCTTCAAGAGCACAATGGCTTGGAACATCCAGTCGCCTACTTTTCCCAAAAATTTACCTCTACAGAGCAATCTTGGGCCATCTATGATAAGGAGTTGGCAGCCATACCAAGAACATTGACTCATTGGAGGTATCTGTTACAGGTTGCTCAACATGAGTTAACTGTTCGCATGGATCACCAAGCTCTCTTGTATTTCCACATTCCCCAAAAATTGGCACATTGGCAAGCTCATACCTATTGGGACTTGCGCAGTTTCAATTTCAAATATGAATTCATAAAAGGTGTGCTTAACGTACTTCCCAATTTTCTCAACCACAGCCCCGCCCACTGTCCCTCAGACCCTGATGTAGTGGAACTTATTACCGTGATTCCTGCTGCTCAAATTTTGTTGATTGTTTCATCTGTTGTCTCTTCCATCGCCCTTGCTCCTGACGCCCTGCTAGTTGCTCAGGTCTTAGCTAGCCAAGTGACATGCCCCGAAGGTGTGGAGTTATTTGAGTAATTGTCCCTACAAATCATAAACACTCTATACTCCTTGGTGGAGGATCTCATTTAATTTTGGTCACAAATTTGGGTTCCCCCTCTCTTCAGAGCCAACGTAATTTGCGCGCATCATGACCCCCCACAGTTGGCCATCCGGGCAATATGATATGCATCAACTTGTTCAAGTGGACCTACAAGTGGGTGGGGTTAACTAAGGAAGTTCTGGCCTGTATTGCCAATTGCATTATTTGTGATTGGGCTAAGTTGGATTGCTCTATTAGAAATAGGCTTCTACACCTCTTACAGGTGGAGGGTCCATGGACATTGGTGTTTATGGATTCTATTGTCAAACTCCCCTACTATTATTGGTTTATGGTAGTGATGGTGGTGGTGGATCGCTTCACTAAGTTTTCTCTCTTTATTCCCTGAACTTCCACGATTATGTCAGAGGACACCGCTCATTTCTTTATACGCCATGTGTTTTCAATGTTTGGACTCCTACAGGAGATCATCAGTGACTATGGTTCACAATTTATGGCGCAGTTCTGGAGTGAACTCTTATCTATTTTAAAAATCTCCCCCTGTCGCTCCACAGCATATCATCCCCAGTCTGATGGACAGACCAAGCGAGTTAACCAAGTCCTAGAACAGCATCTGCGTTGCTATGCTGTAGCCGCACAGGACACCCAGGCTAACAATATTCCCCTCGCTCAATTCGCCTAAAATAATGGGACTCACACTTCCATGGGGGTTTCTCCTTATGAAGTGACTCTTAGATATAAACCTTTCTTATTGGTCAGACCCTGCTTATAGCCCGAGGTCCAAGCTGCCGTGGATCATGCTGAGCATATTAGGTAAACTCAATCCTTAGTGCAGGAACACCTCATCATAGCCATTGAAGACTACAAGCGGTTCAAAGATTATAAGCAACTCCCAGGTCATGACATAACAGTGGGATCTTATGTTATGCTTGATATGCATCATTTGAGAATGTAGATACCCTCCTGTAAATTTACAAGTAAGCATTTGGGCCCCCATTTGGTAAAGGAAGACTTGGGCAATGATGCGTTCCAGCTAAAACTTCCAGCCCACTGGAAACAGCACGATGTCTTTTACATTTTCCAGTTGTCACCCTTTGAGGGCACTGTTTCTGTGGATCCTGAGCCAATCATTATTGAAAATTCTGAGGAGGTTAAGTGGAAAATATCTTAGCATCCTGAAAGTCCCATCAGTTCATTCAATACCTTGTGTCCTGGAAGGTTATCTAGCTTATGAGAACAGTTGGGTTAAGGCTTGCAATTGCGCTAACTGCATGGAACTGATCAAAGAATTTCACAAATCCCACCCCAATGCTCCCTGCACCCGCAAAAAATTGTGACTGTAATGGCAATCAAGTTACCCAAGGCGCACAAAAATGTGGCCCTTGAGCAGTTTCCAAAGGGTGGTCCCCTCCTTTGGAAATTGGAAAGGGTAATACAAGTCCTGGGGAATTTCCCCTGTGTGTCAATTAGCCCTCTTCCCATTTCTGAGTAAAAAGGTTCTGAAGAGGGTGGCTGTACCCCTTGTTAGCCAGGGTGACCTCGCCCACATGGTAGACAAGTGCTGGGTAACAGCCCTCCCTCTTAAGATCCCTCTCTCCCAGTGCCCACGCTCACCTTGGCTGAACTTGTACATCTGGTCAGGGAAATCTGCACTGAGATCACCAAATTGAAGTTGATTATTCTGAAAACAATTCGAAACAAGCCTGATGATTGGAATCCACATAGTCAAAAAGGGATGAATATTTCTTCATCATCTGGAATTGACGATGGTTTCAATTTTGACAACAGTGCAATCAATAAAATTAACCCCCTCTTAAAATTGTTGTGATGATCTGCGACATGCAGGTAATAGCACTGGACACCATTGACAATAGTTTGAAGCTTCCATCCAGCAAATTTTGTTGCGGCTGATGCAACACTTTTGACTGAATGAAAAGCCCAGTGACTGGGAATGGGCAGGTTGGACATCCCGAACTTGTTCCCAACCAATTGGGACTGCCCCTACATGGGGTGACCCTGGGGGATTCCTGCTGCTCATTAGGCCAGATGCCATTGCGCGGCAACTGTTGGAAACACAGTTGAGCCTCAGTTTGGGCATTCGAGGTCAAACTGACAGAAACTCGGACTGCTGCCAAATTCTTTGATGATGGTTCCCATTGAGCTTATCTGTCCTCATCCCTGAAATTTCTATGGTTAGGTCAAAATTGAAGGACCCAATCCCTTCTTGTTTCCACATCAATTGACCACTATATAATCAGTTGCATTGCACTGAGAAAATTGTTAATCAATTATCTTCGCTTTCCTTTAAATAAAATTTGCCACTAAAAACTATCATTTTTTACTTTTATTGATATCTTTCTGGCCGCATTCCCAATGGCTTTACTCTGGTGGACTGTCATTCCCTATACTGAACGGGCTTTACCAGTACAGATGGTCACTATGGCTCCTACCATTGTCAACTGGATTCAGCGAGCTAGATACTTCTGGCAATTCAACCCCATTATTTCAAATATCCGCCAACAATATACTGGGATCTTGTGGCCTTACACCCACCATTTACAAGCAAGGATCCGCCCCCTATGTCTCCTCAGTTGAATTAAACCCACCCACCAGTAGCCTTGTGAAAAATATACCTGTGGTACCGCCCCCTGCAGCAAGACCCCAATGTCTGGGGTTGTCTCCATTTGGTTTGTTCTCGGGTTGCTGTTCACAATTGCCCTACACCAACGGTTTATCATTTCCCAAAGCATAACTCCATACAACATCATATGTGTGGCAATGCCTCTGGCATTCTGGGTTTGATTTTTAGGTGCTTACGAATCCTGACTGGCAGGCTGGTCTAAACTTCTTCTGCGGTTTTCATGACAAGCTAGGGCGATTGGAAAGAATCCGCCAAAAATGATGTTAGTTACAATTATCTGAGTGCCTCAAGATGAGGCAATATTAGGATATAATGGGTTGTTATTGGATCTCCTCTACATAAGGTGATAAGGCAAGGTTGACATTTGATGAATACAAATTAAATAGCCTAAAATTCGGGCGATAGAGAGCTAAAGAATAACAAGCCAATATTGAGGAGAATTGGCAGAATAGAATAGTCCGGGCTATGAGATTGGTATCATCTGAAACCATTGTATATAATCAAGATGGGCGTGTGAGAAAAAGAGGTCTTAATAGTAGAGAGAGCAGAACTTTGAAAGATCTCTGTATTTATTATAATAGAAAAAGAGTCTTTGGGGCGATTGCACCTAGTTTATTATATTTTCAAGTGTTTCTGAAATACTGACAATCAAACATTGTCTGTATATTGTTCAGTGGGCCTGACCTATATGAAAAATATGGCAGATCCTAACAATACCGTCCAAAATTATAACAGCGGTGCTCACTATAGGGGGCTCATTGATCACCACCAAGTACTCCAGATCTCCAGTCACCAGACATGTCTTATACAGCCTGTGTTGCTGGGAACTCTTCACAAAATACTGCACCAGCTGGGTATATTGAACTCAAACTTACCTTAGACGCAGTGCTCCAAAAAAAAGGATGAAATTCTCAAGAAGGAATTGCTGTCATGCACCAACTTAATAGCACGTTTAACCAAATGAAAATTTTGGGACAACAAAACAAGGACCTCACCAACCAATTGGATGATACTACTGAATGGCTTCAGTGCTCAGAGCGTAAGTTGACCAGTGCCTCTTGGTCTTCTCACTGGGACGAGGATGAACAACAAGGGGGCATCATACGAGGAAGAATATGACGCTGGTCGGAGTCTACTACACCCAGGATGGTAGTACTGGATATGAATATGAGTTGGAGCACCAATTCCCTCAAGTAATGGCAAAGCCCATGGCAGAAGGCCATGATAACCCTGAAGCGGCGGACATCCTAAATTCTGCTGGTCCAGCTTATCATCATGATACTGCTTTTGGATCCTGACCCATTCCTCAGTATGGCCCAAAAATCCGTGAACAAGATGAGGAGGTTAATATTGAGAACCTACCTCCATTTGATTGCAAAGGGAATATACAAGGTTTCTGCAAAAGGTTTGAATTTGCAGTGGAAGGTGCATCTAGTAGACGGAAGGCTAGACTTTTGATATCTGCCTTGGATGTTGGGAGTGCCGATCAAGTCACCTGTTACCTCCCAAGTAGCTCTGTTACCTATAGGGATGAAAAAGATATAATGATTCGCCTGTTTGGGGATATCTCAAAGATGTCACAATGAAAAGCCAAATTCTTAACTATTGGATTCCACCAAAATGAGGACTCTCCTGGAGTTCACTGATTGATTTATGACAGAAGCTCACATACTGATTGGGGCAGAATACTTAGCAGAAGCTGATGTATGCATCGCCATAACCTCCACAGTGAAGCATACCAAGAGCTTCACAATGTCATTTCGCCACTTTTGGATGATAACGTTCCTCTACTCAAAATTTACAGTTTTTGCATCTCATATCCCCTTACTTCCCACCGCAAAACTTGAACAGAAGACTAGCGCCTCTACTATGCCCTCTTATTCAGGAGAATAATCTCATCCAACTCATGTTCTGCCTAGCAACCCTTGACCTTAATATAACATTGCACCTCATCCTCAGCCAAATTACACTCAACAGTTTGATCATCGTCCAGGGGCTAGTTACAAAAACCGTCAGCAATCTAGCTACTGACAAGGACCTAGCTACGCCAAACGTTAGCAATCATCTTACCAATCTGGGCCTGGTTACGCTGAATGACCTCAAACTTTCTGACCTGGACCCTCTTATACAAATCAAGGACGCAGCTCTTATGGGGTCAGATGTTATGAATGTGGCCGCCCTGGTCATTTAACAAAATTCTGCCATAACCGCCATGTGCACTACATACACCAAGATCAATACTACCAGGGAAAATATGGAGCAGAGTAGATATGGGACTCTTTACCTCAACGATTTTAACCCAAAACGTCCCAGAACTAATATTAGTATATCCCGCGGAAGTCCCTCAGTACAATGACGTAATTTTATACCAGCAGCCAGTTGGATGAGTAAATGTAGTAACTTTAGCTCAAGCCAAGGCCGCGGCGGATGAAGGATCCCCAGAACAGCTGAATCTTTATTCCTGTCAAATTCTTGATCAAGCTTCCTCAGAGAAGCTGGATTCTTCCATGGATGAACCACCTCTGAAAGGAGTAAACTTTGACCTTCCAGTAGATGCCATTGTTAAAAGTAACCCCAAAGTTGGTGAGGGGATAATGAGTTTTTTGAAAAAAGAGATCATGTAAATGTCCACTTATTAAACAGTCAATACCCTTCTTATTCCGAGTGTACATACTGTAATATTTTTGTAGCAAAAAATAGAGTTCACGCTATAATAAATACAGGCGCTCTAGTCAACATAGTTTCCACTAAATTGATGGCTAAGTTAAAATTAAAGCATGATGTGTACCATCGAATGGTGTATGGAACTGCTGGAGCAGAAAGCACCATCTCTGAGGGAGCTTAAAGTGTGCTACCTCTGCACTTTGGGTCCAACGTGATTGTAGCTCTGGCAATTGTGCTACCAAACAAAAACTATGACTTGCTAATCAGAACCGATTTCTTGCAACAATTTGAGGCTGTCATTAATATGACAGAAGAGCCCTTCTCATTTTGGGACAGCAGATCCCAATTTACTTCACCTCTAGCAGAGTGCCAAAGGATCGGTGCACATGAGCCTAGCAATCTTGCATATAGTGTTAGGATGATGCCAGTCTGCTATCATTGACTAAAAAGCAAGACTTGGCCCCTCCTACAGTTGAGATATAAATATCAAGGGACCCCTCTCCGAGCTGCAAGGCCCATATCTATTCCTTATGGACATAAAGACTTAGTTACACCGAGTTAGAGGTAGAAGTGCCTATAGGGCTATATGGGGAAGTCATGGGCTCTATCTTTAAACACGGTTTGAGCCTCATGTGGCTCTACGGATTATATTTTCAGGCCATTTATAGATTAAGGTTTTGTTAGCAAACCTCCAGAACAAACCAATGCAAATCCGCCAACACCAAATAGTAGTGTATTTACATTTAACTCCAATAAAAGAGGTCTTTAGGGTCACGATTTTAGTTTGTTGGACAAATTTGATCTACCAGTCAAGGCACAGGCCGGTGTAATGACAGTGGTACTGTGGAGTAATTTAATAGGGCTATAGGAAGAAAAAAATACCAAACAATAGCTTTATCTAAGAAGTACAAAAGGGTTTTTGCTGTTGACAATCACAACTTAGGGTGTTCTTGGGGGTGGTCCATCGATTGGACACAGGAGATCATCCCCCTATAAGGTCTCAGCCAATATGTCAATTGAGGGCAGTGGAAGACGTTGTCACTGAGGAACTTGACAAGTTGCTGGAGCAAGGGATTCTCGAACTGTCCAAGAGTATGTGGCTTTGCCCTTTCTGATTGTAAAAAAGAAGGATGGAACCAACCACATAGTAATAGACTACTGGAAATTCAATAGTATTACAAAAAAGGACTTGTACCACTTGCCAAGGATTGATGATGCTTTGGATTGATTAGGGGAGCCTGTTATTTTTAGCGATAGACTTGATATCAGGCTACTGGAAAATCGAGCAAACCACGGCAGAACAGGAAATATGTGCTGTAATTACATCAAAAAGCCTTTTTCAACCAGCCAAGATATCTCAAGGGCTGTGTAATGCCCCAGCTACGTTTCAGTGAGCCATGGACACTATTCTTGGTGACATGAAGCTGTCTTGTGTCCTCATATAACTCAATCATATTAATGTTTTCTCTCAAACCTTTTCAGAGCACCTTGATCATTTAAAAGAAGTATTCCCCAGCTTGTTGAGGCAACATCAAGATTAAGCCTCAAAAGTGTTAATTCTTCGAAGATCAGTTGGAGTACCTAGGGTTTTTGGTTGACTCTAAGGAGCTGAAACCACAGCCAGCTATGGTGGACTACATAAGCAAAATGACTACACCTAATAGTAAAAGGGACATACAGGTATTTTTATAAATGGTTGATTACTAATGGCGCTTCATCCCTAACTTTAGCTGTACTGGGGGACCACTATTTGAGTTGTTAAAAAGATACTATGTTTGAATGGATGTAACATCATCAATATTCCTTTGATACACTTTGTAAGGTGCTAAACAGTGCACTGGTGTTACGTTATCCAAACTTTGATAAGGAGTTTATCATTCAGATGGATGCATCCCTTTCTGCTTTTGGGGCGGTACTCTCTCAGAAAGATGACAAGGGAGAAGAGTATCTCGTAGTATACTGCAGTTGAAGTCTGAACTTCCATGACCGTAATTATAATATGACCAAGCAAGAGTGATTAGTAGTGATCTACACATATAAGCAATTTAGAGTTTACTTTCATGGGGTAAAGTTTAAAGTTGTTACTGATCACGCATCATTATGCTTGTCAGGATTTTAACCAGATGTATCCTTCTGAATGTATCTAAACTAGGGGTTTTGGTTAGTTAGGCTAAGTGCCAGATAATCGCCTAGTTTGATTGTTATAAAAATTGGCGTGTCCATGAAGATACGCCAAAAATGCAATTGCACAGGGTTTGACCCACTGAGCAATAGGACTAATGATATGAGGATCGTTGCCCTTTAACCAACAGAAATAAACTAATATAATATAATAAATGTGGAGCACTCACTCCCACTAAACTCTTTTATTTATTATCCTAGCTGTTGCGGCTTCCTTCTTTTCCGCGCACTCTAAACTTATTAACAACTTAACTTCCTGATCATCTCATCCTGCTGGTATTTTAGCAACTTCAGATGATATTGCTTTCATGGCTTAGTAATTTACTTCGCCGTATCTCATTAATTTCACCAATTGTTCATTCGTCAATTCACATTTGCCCAATTCAGCTGATTTCCCAGTAATATAATATCGCCTCATTTTGAAGCGCTTAAATTACCATTACCAGTTCAATTCCAATGGATTTCATACATTTCGCCACGGTGACCTCAGGCTTATTGTCCAGTCATATTGAAATCGCTACATTATTCCCTCCTTGACAGGATGATAAGGCTCCTATTGCTTGTATGGTTGGAGAAACTTTGCACAAACTTGGTTAACGATCTGACCGCCAGAAGGGTCCTTGATAGTATACACATCTATACCAGTCTTCTTGATAACTTCAAATGGCCCAATCTGAATACTGGCCAACTTGTGTTTCCACCCAAGCCCATGCTAATCATGGAATAGTACTATGTCTCCATCTTTGAATTGTGCTAAGCCACTTCACCATATCTGATCAGCAGCCTGGGTTTTGATTTTCTTGGCTAAGCTGAACAAATATATTTTGAATTTGTATTTTAATCAGCATATTCATTAGGGTGGTCAAATAGCGTTGTGGATCCATTCACTGGTGTCCTCTACACAAGCATATAGTAGTGCAGGCAAAGCGGGGTGCCATCCATAAAGCAATTGGAATGGGATTTTCCCTGTAGCAGAATGATAGCTAATGTTGTAGGTAAACACCGCGGTGGAAAAGAGGGTACTCCAATCAGAAGGCCTATCAGCAACCAATTTTTGGAGAATGTTCACCAGGGTCCCATTGACCCGTTCAGCCATTCCGTTGGACTCAGGGTGATATGGAGTTGTTAGAACCCTGCAGATGGCCATCATTTCGTTGAGTTTATAAAGTATGTGAGATGTGAAATTAGTGCCATTGTCAGTAAGGAAGGAACTGTGGGCAACTGTGACGAAGAATAATGCATTCCATTACAAACTTAGCCACAGTAACTGCGCCCAGATCCTAAATGGCCCTTGCCTCAACCCACCTGGTCAAGTGGTTAATCGCCACCAGGATGTACTTGGATCGGTTAGCTCCCATTGGCAGAGGGCCAACGACATCAATAGAAACAGTATGCCAAGCGAAGTGCGGCTTTACTAACTGATATGAGGTCTTTACGGTGAAACAGCTTTTCCACTTGGCACTGGCGACAGGAGGAGATAGTGTCAAGCACTTCAAAGTTCATGCTTTCCCAGTAATACCGAGGTCACAATAATTCAAACGTCTTGTGCACACCACCATGCCCAACTGCCCTATGTGCGCTCATGACAAGTTAGGCTGAATTGAAGGTCGTGGGAGATTCACCGTGAAATCACCAATATGCTTGTACAGCTCTCCATTCCACTGGAAAGTATTGGCTCGCATTTCATTCAATGCCTTGATGACTTGGGGCGGTTCATCATCATATTTTTCGCTCAGCATTTTATCATACTGATATCACTCAGATCTGCTGTAACAGCAATAATGGGTAGCCTTGACAAGCAGTCAAAATTCTGGTGCTTTGCCCCTGGTTGGTGAAGGATCTCAAAATTGTAAGCATGTAGTTTAAGGGCCCATCATGATAACTGACCCTCAGGCTCCTTAAGGTTCTGCAGCCAGTGTAATGAGGCATGATCTGTTACAACTTTAAATTTTACACCATGTAAATAAACTCAAAATTGCTTGTATGCATAAATCACTGCTAAGCACTCCCACTCAGTCACAGTATAATTCTGTTCGTGGCTATTCAGACTTTAACTGAAATATGCCACAGGGTGCTCCTCCCCTCATATCTTTTTGAGACAGAACCTCCCCCACAGCAGAAAGAGAAGCATCCATCTGTACAATAAATTCCTTTTCAAAATTTGGGTAACATAGCACAGGTGCCTCAATCAATGCTGTTCAAAAAGTATTAAAGGAGCGTTGACAGTGTACCGTCCATACAAACGTGGCATCCTTTTTTAATAACTCAAACAGTGGACCTCCAATACAACTAAAGTTAGGTATGAAGCGATGATAGTAGCCAACCATCCCTAAAAATACTTGTATATCTCGTTTACTGCTTGGTGTAGTCATCTTCTGAATGGCATCCACCTTAGCTAGTTATGGGCCTCAGATCTGTTGCATCAACTACAAACCTGAGGTACTCTAACTGATCCTTGAAAAAGTGGCATTTCTGGGGCTTGATTTTGATTTTGGCCAAAGCCAATCGGCGGAATACCTCTTCTAAATGGCCAAGGTGATCAGAAACGTCAGGAGAAAACGTTGTCATCAAGGTATATAAGAATACATGACAGATTAAAGTTTTCAAGGATAGTGTCAATTTCCCTTTAGAAAGTAGTTGGGGCATAACATAGCCCTTGCGGTATGTGTTGGTTGAAAAAGCCCATTTGATGTGATAATAGCACAATTTTCTTGTTCCGCCACAGGTAACTCAATTTTCAAATAGCCAAATATTAAATCCATTGCAGAGAAGTAATGAGCTCCCCCTAACCGGTCCAAAGCATCATCAATTCGTGGCAAAGGGTATGAGTCGTTTTTTGTAATGCTATTGAGATTATGGTATTCAATTACTACCCTGTTAGTACCATCCTTCTTTTTGACAATTAGGACAGGGAAGCCCATGGGCTCTTTGATGGTTCAAGCAGTCCTTGCTCCAACAGTTTATTTGATTTCTGTTGTAACAACCTCTTCAGCGGCTCTAGATCGGTGGATTGGCCGAGATCTAATGGGGGATGATCCCCAGTGTCCACTCAGTGGATCACTCCTTGGGCGCACCCCAAATCATTATCAACAGCAAAAATCTCTTTGTATTTTTGAAATAATGCTTCTGCTAAATTCTTCTGATCTTCTGATAACCCCATTAAATGTTCATGCGGTACCACTGCCATTACGCTGGGCTGTGTTTTAACAGGTAGACCAAGTTTCTCCAGTGAGCCAAACTCATGAATCTTATGGACCTCCTTGCCTGGAATGAAATGGAGGAAGACAACTACTTGATGTCAGTGGATTTGTATTGGTTTATCCTGTAGATTCACTACCAAAACCTTGATCTCCCCATGCCCCAGAAGTATAATGCCAGGGGCCATGTGGGGCTCAAGCCGTGATTGTTGATAGGGCCCAATGACTTCTCCGCATAGCCTAGCAGGCACTTCCACCTCTAACTTGGTGCTTATAATTGCTTGGTGTCCAGAGGGAATAGATATAGGGCCAGCGGCTCTGAGCGGCAGCCCTTGATATTCATAAATTTGGTGAGGAAGGGCTCAAGTCTTGCTTTTTAGTCAATGATAGTGAACCGCAACCACTCCATCACTGTATGCAAGGTTAATGTGACTCATGTGTACTGAATCCTTTGGCATTCCTCTATAAGTGAAGTAGATTGGGATCCGCTGTCCCATAATTTCAAATGTCTCCACTGTCATATTGACAACAGCCTTAAAGTAGCGCATAAAAGCGGTTTCAATTAACAGGTCATAGTTATTGTTTGGTAACACTATAGCTGGAGCTACAATGACAATCGACCCAAATAGCAAGGGTAGTGCACTGTACGCTCCTTCAGAGACTGTGATTTCTGCTCTTGCAGTCTCATACACCATATGATGCTCCACATTGGGCTTTAATGCCAACTTCGACATAAACCTAGTGGATACTATGTTGATTGGGGCACCTGTATCAATTATCGCATGAACTCAAGTTTTTGCAACTACAGTATCACAGTAAGTACACTTGGAGTAAGATGCATCTGATTGTTTTAAGACATGGATATTTAATGGGTCTTTTTTTCCAAGGAAGCTCATAATACCCATCCCCACTTTAAGGTATTCTTTAACAATAGTGTCCACGGGGAGGGCCACGCTGACCCCAGCCAAGGTAAGCGCATCAGAAAATGGATCTGGTTCATCAGTAGAAAGGTGATCGAATCTTTGACAAGCATAAGGCTTTGGCCGGTCCTGAGAGTTTGCTTCTGCCATGTCTGTGAATTGTGTTCATGTCAGCACATTCACCCCTCCAACTGGTTGTTGATATAAGAAGCCATCATAATACTGAGGAACTTTCACTGAAGGTCCAGGAATAAGTTCTGGTGGGACGTTTTGGGTCAGAATAGCAGAGGTAGAGAGTCTCATCTCTACTCCGCTCTGATTTTTTCCCTGGTGGTACTGTTCCTGCGGTAAGTAAAAGAGCCCAACGTTTGTGACAAGTTCTAGCCAGGTGCCCAGAGCGGCCACACAAAAAGCAATTAACTCCATAAGACCTACAACCATGATGATTGTAAAAGGAGCCACTATAAAGGTTGGGCTGGGATTGAACAGTGTAAGCTTGCTCCCCCCAATAGATGAGCTGCTGTTGGCAATTGGATTGGAAGTGAGGTGTGTATTTTAGATAAGGCCAGTGGATGTCAAACAGACGCTGAACAGGGATGGATAATTCCTCTGGGTAAGAATTACCAGCAGCAGAGGCACTAGGGTATCGCTCTATCTTGGGTGGAGGGAGGTAGCGGAGAGAAGGCGTAGAATTTAGACAAATTTAAGCAAAGGTACGTCAACCTTTAAGTATGGGGCTAAGGCATTAAAAAGCTCACAATATGGTTTCACAGTCGAGGTCAACACTAAGCATATGTCACATTCAGTTATATACCCTGCCCCAATTAACACATGGGCTTCAGCTGAGAATTGATCAGCAAACGCAGTGAGGGTCTCATTGAGTTTGAACCCAATAGTCAAAAACTCAGTCTTTTGCTGCGACATTTTCTCAGTTCTGCCAAACAACTACAGCACCATCTCCTTAACTTCATGGTAGGAAGCGGAACTAGCTGAGAGGTAACAAATGACTTGATCAGCACTCCCAACATCCAAAGAGGAGAGCAATAGTTTCGCCCTCTGTCAATATGAAGTACCTTCATTAGCAAACTCAAATTGGTGAAAAAACCCATGAACGTTTCCTTCACAATCAAATGGTGGGAACTGAGTTTTCAATGTATTATTGATCAATGGGCCCCCTGTAGTGAGCACCACTGTTATAAAAATTGGCATGTCTGTGAAGATACGCCAAAAATGCAATTGCACAGGGTTTGACCCACTGAGCAATAGGACTAATGATATGAGGATTGTTGCCTTTTAACCAACAGAAATAAACTAATATAATATAATAAATGTGGAGCACTCAATCCCACTATACTCTTTTATTTATTATCCTAGCTGTCGCAGCTTCCTTCTTTTCTGTGCATTCTAAACTTATAAACAACTTAACTTCCCGAACATCTCATCCTGCTAGTATTGTAGCAACTTCATATGATATCGCTTTCATGGCTTAGTAATTCACTTCTCCATATATCATTGGTTTCACCAATTGTTCATTCATCAATTCGCATTCGCCCACTTTGCCAATTTCCCAGTAATACAATATTGCCTCATTTTGAAGAGCTTAAATTACCATTACCGTTTTGATTCCAACAGATTCCATACATTTTGCCATGGTGGCCTCAGGCTTATCATCCAGTCATCTTTGAATCGTGACATTGATAAAATTTAATGTCTATTTAATCAAGTTTAGGTTTGGTGGAAGCTGCGTTTGCTGCCAAAATGCCATTCAAAGATCGTTGTTGGAGTTTCTGATGGAAAGCCAATGAATCTGTTATGAATCATCTGAAAATGGTTCTGCTGACTAATTCAGAGCACTGGTGACTCATGCTGAGGATGCTCAAAGCCCTATTTAATTATGAATATATATACAATCAACCACTGACTTATGCTGAGGATGAATTGACCTAATATTAATATTTGGTGATCATATGAGCAGATCTGGAGGGAATTTTTATGAAGTATTAATGAATAAAGAGACATCCGATACATCGATGAATCCCCCCTTGGGTTGGGACCATCTAGTACTAAAAAAAGAGACATCTGATAATGTTGTGGCATCAATAGGCTGATGGGTTTTCCAGTATTTTTTTATCCAAAGCGTACATGGGCGCAGTAGCCCTGAAAGTAGTATAAATAGTCGTTCATTCCCTCCTAATAATCATCTCTCTTGCACCAATCTTCCTTTTGTTTTATAGTGGCTAATACCCTGTGGAGTAGAAGTAGATAGAACAGGGGATCCATGATAGGTATGGGAGATCACACCTGGATTGGCCAGCGCTGCCAGCTCCCATGCCTCCTCCCTATGAGGAACCTGTGGGAACCTAGCAAAATGGCTACCAGTAGATGAGCTAACAGGCCGCCAACCTTGTGGGGTGCAGTGCGGGAGTTGCCATAGCCACCCAAGAAGGGTGATGGACTTGCCAGTGCATGCCCAGATGGGTTGGTGAAGGGTTGCAAGAGAGGGGCAGCGCGGAAGTGCCTGAGCCACCCAGGAAGGGGTCAGGACTTTCTGGGGCACACGCCAAGGACACCTGGGGCTAAAGGCGAAGCCGTTGGTGGTTAGTTGGTGGGTTGGACGCAGGACTTGTAGGGGTTGGCATGCCAATGAAGGCTAAACAGCAAAGGGCCACCAGTCCTCATACTGGTTGGCGTGGCACACTAGCGGAGCCCATGTTTGATTTCACAACAACGCTGGTTGCAAACCTCAAAGAACCTGAAGGACGTTTGGCTCAATGGGCTCTTAAGTTGCAAGCTTATGACTTTGAGATCTTTCATTGCCCAGGAGTAAAGCATCAGAATGCCAACTGTATATTTTGATTGCCAACTGTTGCCATTATAGCAGACGTCAGTGATGTGATGTATGATAAGATGCTTAGTGGAAAATATGAAGATGAACTGCCCCTAGTGATCAAATCATTAAATGAAATGTAAATTAATACCTTCCAACAGAATGGGGAACTGTACAAATGAATTGGCGATTCTATGGTGAATTTTCTGGGGCCCTCAGAATGGCTGGGAATCATTATGAGCGCCCACAAGGCAGTTGAGCATGGTGGAGTGCATAAGACTATGGAGTTGTTACGCTCATGATATTATTGGGAAAGTATGAGTTTCGATGTGCTCAAAACTATTTCCTGTTGTCATCAGTGCAAAGTGGAGAAGCCATTCCATCATATGACATCATATTGGTTAGTGAAACCACATTTTGCTAAGCACACGTTCTCCCTCAATGTTGTCAGGCCCTTGCCAACAGGAGCCAACTGGTGTAAGTACATTATGATGGCTATTGACCACTTGACCTGGTGGGTTGAAGCGAGGGCAATAGGGATTTGGGGGCAGTCACAGTGGCCAAGTTCATATTGGAATGCATTATTCAGCAACATGGCTGCCCTTAGTTTATTCTCATTGATAATGGAACCAACTTCACCTCTCACATCCTAAACTGAATGAGCTTATGGGTATCTGCGGGGTTCTGATGGCTCCATACCACCCCATATCCAATGGAATGGTCGAATGGTTGAATGGGACTTTGGTGAACATACTATGAAAATTAGTAATGGATCGACCTTCCAATTTTGGAGATCCCTCCTTTCCACTTCCATGTTTTCCTATAACAATAACTACCACTACACCAGGGGGAAGAGCCCCTTCCAACTACTATATGGATGCCCCCAGCTCTTCCAGCATTACTTTATTCATGTGTAGAAGACACCAGTTGAATGGAACCCACTTCTATTTGACAACCTTGTGAACAGACTGATCAAATTGCAAACCAAAGCATATTCCTTCAGCTTAGCCAAAAAAGATCAGGAATCAGGCTGCCAATCATTTGCGTCATAACAGGTTGGCGCAGTTCAAAGAAGGTGATATGGTTCACTTTCCATGACCAACATGGGTTCAGGAAGAAACACAAGCTGGCCAGTATTCTTATTTGGTCTGTTTAAAGCTATAGAGAAAACAGGCGTCGATGCATATACCATCAAGGACCCCACAAGTGGTTATATCATTAACTGAGCGCATACAAAGTTCCTCTGACCATACAAGCAATAGGAGTCTTATCATCCAGTCAAGGAGGGGTATTGTCATGATTCTGATATGACTCAACGATAATCTTGTAACAGCTAGGGTGGATTGAAAAATCCACCATACATAATATTAGTTATGATTATTTGAGTGCCTTGAGATGAGGCGTTATTAAATATAATAGGTTAATATTGGATCAACTATACATAAGGTGACAAGGCGATAAGGCGATGTTGACATTTGACATATATGAATTAAATCACCTAAAAATTAGGGTGATAGAGAGCTAAAGAATAACAATCCAAAATCGAGGAGAATTGGCGGATTAGAATAGTCCAAGCTATGAGAGCAGTATCATCCAAAGCCACTGTATATAAGCGAGATGTGCAATTGAGAGAAAGAGGTTGTTAACAGTAGAGAGAGCGGAACAGCGAAAGGTTGCTGTATTCATTATAATAAATAAAAGAGTCATTGGGGCGATTGCTCTTATTTTAGTATTTTTCAAGTGTGTCCAAAGGACTGACGATCCCGAATCCTCTGTCTGTTGTTCAGTGAGTTCAACCTTTATAAACAATATGGCGGATCCTAACAATACTATCCAAAATTATAACAGGGATCTTTAGAAATTACAGCTCATAGACCACCTTATTCCCCTGGTGATGTAAATTGTAAGGTCTATAAAATTGGTCCACACTTTCTACGCATTGTAAGAACTGTTAATTTTAGTTCTAGTCTTGGTGAAGACTTACCTTTAGGGTTTCGAAAACTTTTTACATCAGGTTCTATATTTTTTATTTTCAATACATTTTTGGCCTAGGGCCAAGAAATTAATAATATAAGGCTTTAAAGAAAGGGCTATTTCTTTTTATAGACCATTTTTATGACTGAAAAATTGGATAAATCTCCTAGTTAGGCTCCACTATCCAATGAAATAGGGAAGAATGCCCATACTACATACTATCATCTTGATAAAGTATGATGTTGTACTCACCATTTAACTCTCTTATTCATCCCATTTGTAGCCTTATGCCACCTAATATGCTTGCTATTTGTTGGCTTGAAGGACAGATAATGGAACACTTTTCTATAGTACCATAATTGATCTCAATCCTTGTTGGATGATGAACCTGATTTTACCCAACTCTGTTCCTGGACTATGCCAACCCTTCCTACATTTCCTGAATCAACTCTTCCTTCACACATGATATGTTACTATCATTAATCATAATCTTTATTCTGCTCTGGTACATTTTTAGCATTAATTTTTTTACTAATAAAGCGTTTATTTTCCCTAAACTTTTATATATAGTAAAAGTCATTATTTCTGGCGTAGAGATTCACTATACCAAGAACTATAGGAACTGATGATTTCATAGCGTTTTTTACGATATTTAGCGGATTTGACCTTTTTAAGGAACAGAGGTTAAGCAAAAAAGGATGATTGGATGATTATCAAGGAGGAACTATAATTTATGTGATAGTGTGCATTTGATATGCACTATAGGGACTAAGTATTTTATAGTAATAATCCTTACATCATACTTTCATTTAACACGTGAGCCTCAGAATCATATGTGCCAGCCTTTCTTTTTGAGTGTATACCTCCTTATCCATACTTGCTCTATATGTCTCTATTTTTTGTTTCTCAACTTATTCACTAAGTCACATGCTTAAAGTTCAGACCTTTAAATGATCATTCATTATACTTGAGTGGATTTCATGATTTGTGCGGATGGGTAACTTTTCAGTGGAAAAATGGGTGAGGCTGTTGTATGTAATTTAAGCATGTTTCAGGAAGGTGGACCAGTGCTCTTGATAGGTGATTAGATAGCACTGGAGGTACCACTCCTTATTTTGGTTGGCTCTCAGTATGAAATCATATTGGAAATAGTATACTGAGAATTGAATGGCTAAATATTTATGGTTTTCAGAAAAGGTGAACCATAAGTGGGATATGAAACAAGGCCTTTCTATAGGAAATGAACTCCTTAGTAAGAACATGCTTTATGAGTACCTCCTGACAAAAATCTCCGCCACCTTATTTGCTTTGCTTTTTGCCATGATGTTTCAAAAGCCCACGTAATTAGTGATCCATGTCCAACACCAAGATGACTTCATAACCCTTCAATTTAGGGAATCCTTTTCATAAATTTCTGCTAGAGGATGACGAAGTAGTTTGCACTCAGCAAGGGCATTATTATTATTTTCATGTTTCCTACTTGAGTGCTTTTACTGGGCAAAGGTGAGAAAAATCATGATACAGCACTTGTGATTACCTTAATGGCAGGACAGAAGTACCTAAAAATGATAGTTCCATCTTTTTCTGACTCCATGGTGTTCTGAAGAAGAATGATAAACAAACAATTACCACCTTGTGTATCATGAGGGTGGGATTCATACATGATCTTTGTGGAAAGTGAACTTTATCATTTTGGTAGTTCTTGTACTTATAACAATCCTCCCATTCTGTTCAAGTCTTTTAAAAAATTCCTCTAGATTGAATTTCACATTTTATGCATAAATTGTTAACAAAATACATGTAGTTCATCTATATGGTAGAAAAGAAGTTAGAGTAAAAATTGTTTGTGTCACATGAGAGCTCATCTTTCAAGAGAGTCATTTTGTGGCCTTGGCTTAACAAATCTGGCAACAAGTTGTTCTTAGGCTTTTACTCGATTTTCAAGTCTCTTTTTTTATTTGAGATGCCAAAGGACCTGTTGTTAATTGATGCACTTTAAACTTTTTCAAGATTTGAGTAATTTGTAGTTTGTTATGATAAGAAATTTGTGCCATGCGTAAAAAAGGCTGTGTTGCCATTCCTTCAGGACTGATTTTAGAAATTTGGCGTAAATGATATTATCTGCCAAAAGTTGTACAGAAGGTAATACCCACTGATACAACGAAAGAACAATATGATGATCGCCATCCCTCAAAAAATTACAATAACTTAATAAAGTGAAGACCTAAGCTCCCAGAAACACAATCTCTATTATTAGGCAAATCCCTTCTACTTGTTCAACCTTTAGTTTTTTTAGTCTGCAGAATCGCTCCACAGCTAACTACTTAAAACAACAATATATTTGCCTTTCATTTTTACTCTTATGCCCATCTTTTTAGCACTCTATGGTTCATCCTCTCAGCTACTAATCTTTTCCATCTTCCATTGCACTCATCTCATCTTCTCCATCTTCCATTGCAATCATCTCATCTTTGAAGTTTTTGATAGAATTCCCATACTTTGTCTGGATCTAAATTAAATAGAGTCTGCTTATTTTGAATCATAAAAATCATAACCTACTTGAAACCTGATTCTGGCGGATAACTGATGATCTCACATCACTATTCTAAGCTTATCGTCCAGTAATATCAAAATTTCCTGACATTAACCCCCTTGACAGGATGAAAAGTTGGTGGTTCCACATCTGCTAATGTCTTCCATAATGTTTCCTGTTCCCTACATTCAACCAAGCCCCAAATCCCAGAGGATCTTCTTAGATTATGGCATGATAGAGAGGTGGGCGACTCTGGTCAAATTCCATTACCTGAGCTGTCAGTTACTCTTAGCTACAAAGGAGTGCATGAGATAGATGCTACAGCTGTTTTGACTCAAGAGGAGCTCCTTCTAGAGTTTGTTGGCCATGTTGATTCCTTGCATGTCTCTTTTGGCGATCTGGTGGCTCAGCTGTGCTAAGGTGGAGAGCAGAGCAGTGATCCTTTATTCGATGAAGCAGCACAGCTCCCAGAAGATGGCTTTAGACATATAGTTTTTCCTCCTATTGCTAAAGATCATCCATCAGCACTATCAGTTCACTAGATGCTGGGCTTCACGCGATGGGTATTAGCTGCTCAGGATATTTATCCCATGCTCCAATTTACAACCGCTCACTGGGGGTGAACTTCCAGAACAGCTGACTGACTTGCATGCATTCTGGGGTGTCCACCACGTTTGCAGCTCTGGACGCCAATGTCCCAACCTTGTATCTTCCCATAATGGCGCTTTTCAGGATCATGGTCTCCTTCCCTCCCTTAGCCAAATTAGGTTCAGTGATGGAACATCATTAGGCGGTGCTGGAGTAAGCACATTGAGCGGCCAATACTGTGTCCACCCCCTCCCACTCGCCTATCTCAGCCTAGATTCCCTCATTGATTGTCTGGCACTCAGCGCAACCTTTTCCCTTGGAGAAGGAACCCAACTCCTTAGTCGATGTCTGCTCCAGCTATCCACCCTTGGTCACATATTCCTTGGTATCCCGAAGCCACCAGCGGATGTGGTCACATCCTTACTTCTAATGGCTCAGGCACACATTTATTTCGATCATCTGTCCACACTTTCGCCTCCACAATCCATTTATCCCCTTCTCTCTAGCGACTCATCCCCCTCCACCTCCGCTGACTGCCAAGGGTTCCAGCGAATCTGAACCCCCTCAAGATGGTGGAAAAAAAGAAGTGTTCATCCTGGTGCAAGAAAAAGAGGTGGCGAGGTGGTCTTGAGACAGCTAATCAGCAGAAGGTCTTGCTAAATAAATAGAGTCTTATCCCACCTGGCTATATAATTGTCTCCTACTATATTATTTTTATCATCATTTCATTTATTTCCTTTTTTTATAGCTATGTGCCCAAAGGAACTTAGCGTGCACCCAGTTGATGATCTGACCACTCGCTGGGGCTTTGATGGTGTATGCATTGGGACCCAGCTTTTCTATTACCTTAGAAAGTCCATTCCATATACTAGCCAACTTATTCCGCTGTATGAACTCATGTTGGTCATGAAACAGGTTCATCTCCTTTATAACAAACTGCGAGAGTCTGACATGCTTTAGCTGATTGGCGTCATGGTTTTTGATCTTTTTAGTAGACTGGTTGAATATATTTCGGTCTGGAATTTAAATAGCATAGACGTCAAAGCTTTCAGATAGCACTGCAGATCAATTCTGCTGATATCTTCTACACAGGAAAAAGTAGTGAAGGCAGGACAATAGTCCATTGTTAATTCTCAGCGTATAGACTTGATTCCGCTGAGTCAGTTTACACAGGGTATTAGCCACTGAGCAACCAAATTGAACAATATGAAGCTCGCCAATTTTAAAGAAACTCGATAAATTATATATAGAGCTATTGCCTCTTTTTTGACCTTTATTATTTAATACAAATCGCAGACTTATCTGCAACCACCTAATCACAAGAAAAGACCTCCTCTTCAGTCCTCCGTGTGACTCTTTATATCTCAGTTCCTCAAGTTGGATGCACCATTGCTTGGTAGTCTTCTATTCATCTTTCCTTTTCTAAAAGCTCTCATTTATATCAAATCTTGGTGTAATTCCCTCGATTTGCTGAATGGTCATTATTTTGATCTAATAAATTTGTATATCTTTTCTGTAAATCTCATGACTCATCTCAATTCCCCCCTCTGATTTGCCGGTATGGGTAGCATATTTTCCAGTCATATTAACTTCCCAAAATTACCCCCTTGACTGGATGATATGCTCTTACTGTTTATATGCCCAGAGGAACTTCGCATAAACTTGATTGATAATCTAACCCCCCCCCAGGTTCCTTGATAGTGTAGACATCCATGCCAGTCTTCTCAATTATCTTGAACAGCACAGCCCAGATGTTGGAGAGCTTGTTTTCCGCCCAAATACGTGCTGGTCATGGAATAAAACATGGTCTTCTACAACGAACAGCAGAAGTCTGCTCTGTCTCTTCTGTTCAGCTGCCTGATTGAAAATCTTCTTGGACAAACTGATTGAGTAGGCCTCCGTTTTCAGCTTGATCAATGTATCCATAAGAGTTTTCAAATATCGCTGAGGGTTCACACCACCATTGTCCTCTACACACGAAAAAAGCAAGTCTGGCAGAGCTGGATGTCAACCATGCAGCAGTTGGAATGGGCTCTTACTAGTGGATGAATGATAGCTGATATTCTATGCGAACACGGCTGTAGGCAGAAGGGCACTCCATTCTGAGGGTCAATCCTTTACCAATTTATGGAGCATGTTCACTAGAATTTCGTTGACCTGCTCCACCATTCCATTTGATTCCGGATGATAGGGGGTGGTCAAAACTCTGCATATCGCCATCAACTCCTTCAACCTTGGTAGGATGTGTGAAGTGAAATTGGTTCCGTTGTCCATTAGAATGAACTGCAGGCAACCATGTCGCTAGATAACACACTCCATAATAAACTTGGAAGTGGTGACTGCGCCCAAGTCAATAATGGCCCTGACCTCCACCCATCAAGTCAAATGATTAATGGCAATGATTATATACTTGTATCAATTGGCGCTAGTTGGCAGAGGTCCCACTACATCAATGGAAATGGTGAGCCAGGCGAACCAAGGCTAACCAGCTGGTATATGGTCTTCTTGTGGAATGGCTTTTCCACTTGACACTAATGGCAACAACTAACCGTTTCCAATATGTCATAATGAATGCTCTCCCAGTAGTAATGGGGTCACAAAATCTCCAGCGCTTTCCGCAAGCCTCCATGTCCTACAGCCCAATGAGCATCCATAATAATCGCAGGTCTGACCGAAGGTTTAGAAAACTCAGCGTCAAGTCTCCAATCCACTTATATAGTTCTTCCCCACATAGAAAAGTATCTTTCCTGAGCCAATCTAAGACCTTGATCACCTGTGGTGGCTCATCCTGGTATTTGTTCGCCACCATCTTCTTGTACATTATGTCATCTAGATCCACTGTGATAGCGACCAATGGCAGCTGAGAAAGACAATCTCATTTTGATGTTTTGCTCCCAGACGGTGTATAATCTTGAAATCATACGCCTGAAGCTTCAGAGCCCAACGTTCAAGCCGTCCTTACAGTTCATGAAGATTCTGTAGCCAGCGCAAGGAAGCGAGATAAATCACTACTTGGAATCTTACCACATGTAGATATACCAAAAACTGTTTGTAAGCATAGATTACCACTAAACAATCCCACTTGGTCATGGTTTAGTTTCGTTCATGAAAGTTCAAGCTTTAACTACAGAATGCAACAGGATAATCCATGCCATCATCATCCTTCTGGGATAATACTGCCCCATTAGTGGAGAGGGATGCGTCCATTTTCACTTGAACTGTTTGTCAAAGTTGGGATATTGCAAAATGGGTGTGCTTGCTAACGCGGTTTGCAACACACGAAAGTGTTCTGCCGTTGTTCCATCTAATTGAAAGAAGCTTTTTTTAACAACTCGAAAAGCGGGGCCCTGATGTAACTGATTTGGGAATGAACTGTTAGTAATATCCAACAATCCCCAGTGACACTTGAATGTCATGCTTATTAACTGGGCGAGTCATCTTGCTTATCACTTCCACCTTATCCAGCTGCTGCTTAAGCCCATTTGAATCCACAATGAACTCGAGGTATTCTAATTTTTCTCTAAAGAAATGGCACTTCTGAGGCTTAATTTTAATGTTAGCAGTAGCAAGGCGCTGAAACACTTGTTCCAAGTGGGCAAAGTGCTCTGTAAATGTCCGCAAAAACACATTGATGTCATTGAGGTAAACTAAGATGCAGACAGCTTTAAATCACCTAAAAGCGTATCCATGGCATGCTGGAACGTAGCTGGGGCGTTGCACAACCCTTGTGGTATTCAAGTCAGATGGAATAACCCTCTTGAAGTGATGATAGCGCATTTCTCCCATTCTGCTGATGGCAATTCAATCTGCCAGTACCACAAGATCAGATCCATGGTGGAAACATAATTCACCCAACCAAATTGGTATAATGCTTTGTCAATCCACAGAAGAGGGTAGGAATCCTTCTTTGTTACATTATTGAGTCTGCAATAGTCAATAACAACTTGATTTGAGCCATCGTCTTTCTTTACAATGAGTACAGGTGAGGCCCACGGACTGTTTGAAAGCTCTAGCATCCTTTGCACAATAAGTTTATCCACCTCGTTAGAGACAACCTCTTCCTCACTTTTGATCATTTAATAGGTCACAATTTAATGGAAGGGTGATCCCCCATATCTATCCAATGTACCACTCCTTGAGCGCACCCCAAATCATGATCATCATGTGCAAAAATATCTTGATACTTTTAAAATAATTACATAACCATATCTTTCTGTTTTTCCAATAATCCCATAAGCGCTTCCAATAGAACCACAGTCAATACGCCAAATGATGAGCTTGCTGGTAGTCCAAGATCCTCCCATGAGCTGAAATCATGAATACGGTGAACTTCTTTTATAAGAACTAAGTGTAGGTAAGCCACCACATGGTGCCACTTGATTGTTATTGTCTCCTTCTGTAAGTTCACTAGCAGCACTCTCACCTCCCCAATCCCAGGTATCAGTAGCCCTGGAGCCACATGTGGTAAGCCAGGACTGCTGTTGAGGCGCCATAATTTTCCCATAAAGCCCTTTAGGGACATCAATTTCAAGCTCAGTCCCTACTATGCACTGGTTCCAGATGGTAGGCTCTAAGCGCTCGCTGCCTAATGTGGGATCCCTTTGTACTCATAAATTTGGTTGAGGAGGACCTTGTTCGCTGCTTCAGTTGTTAATAACAAACAAGAATCACTCCATCACTGTATGCTATATTGAGTTGACTGGAGCGGAACATATTCATTGGGATTCCACAAGAAGTAAAATAAACAGGGATATGCTGGACTAAAATAGTAAGAGTTTCCTTTTATATTTATCACAACACCAAATTTCCTCATAAATGCCGCGCCGATTAACATGTCATAGTTGGTATTTGGCAAGACCACCGCCAGAGCAGAAGCCCGGACTGACCCAAATTGTAAAGGCAACATGCTATATGCTCCTTCAGACACAGTGCTATGCATCCCCACAGTCCCATATAATACTCGATGGTCCACATCCAATTTCAACAGAAGTTTAGCCACCAACCAGGTACTGACTAAGTTCACATTGGCTCCCATGTCTATTATAGCGTGGATTTTTTATTTTAAACAAAAATGTAGAGTAAGTGTTTTCTGAGTAAGAAAGCCATCAGTGTTTATTACATGTACGTCCAAGGGCTTTGTGTTACTCAAAAAGGAGGAAATGCCCTTGCTGACCTGAGGATACTCACTAGCAATTTTCTCCACTGGAATGGCTACGTTAACCCCTACTAGGTGATGTCCGTCAAGGGATCTGCGTTGCTGGTGCTGGTCTGTTCCAGGATCTGCCATGCATATGGCTTCTGATTGTCCTGGTGGAACTCGGGGCTTAGGGGTTAATTTTTACTCTCAGAAAAGGAAGCAGGGATATCTGATAGAAGCTGTTGAATAACAAATCATCCAATTGAGGTACAAATCCTACCTGAAAAGATGCTTGAGAATCATTAGGGACAAGTGAATTGGACTTAGCAGAAATATAGCGTCCCGTCTCTACTCCACTTGAGCTTTTCCTTACTCAATTTTCTCAGTTAACATTGCATAACTTGTGGTTTGCTAGGGCATTTATTCGCATAATGCCCCTTCATCCGCACTGGAAGCAAATATTCAAAAAAAGGTTCATGTATATAGCTTGTGGTAGAATGACCAGTTTAGAAGTTGAAGTTATGGTTCCAGGGTCATGGACAAACTGGCGAAGCGCACATAGGCCAAAAGGGGTCCGCTGATTTGTATGAATAATGAATATGTTCCAATGGCTGATAACCAAGTCGCTGCAGCTCATATCTTGAAGAGTTTGAAGTGGAGACAGCAGAGGTTATTTGGGCTATGTTGGGGGTGCTGATCGTTTTGGAGAGTCATTTTAAGGTGTTCATGATTTGGATAAGTCTGGCATCTCCATCCAAAATGTGAGACATAGCATTATATAGTTTCCAATACGGTTTGTCAGCTACCATCATTGCTATACCAACATCCTCGGTGGATAAAATGTTAGCTATGAGTAGTACATGTGCTTCCACCAAGAAAAATTCAGCAAATTATAACAGGGTCTCATTTCAGTGAAGCTGTATAGTCATAAAGTCAGCTTTCTGTTGGGCCATCTTGGTAGCTCCCCTGAACAGCCGGAGAACAATTGCTTTAACTTCTTTGTAGGTTACCAAGCTATTTGGAAGATAGCAAGTAACTTGATCAGCGCTTTCCACATCTAAAGCGGACAGCAACAGTTTTGCTTTCCATTTATCAGAAGCCCCTTCCATGGCAAATTCGAAATGCTTAAAGTAACCATGTAGATTCCCATCACAACTGAAAGGAGGTAATTTTTCAATTCAAACAACTTCACCTTGCTCCAGGTTCCTGCCACTAGGAGCAGGAAAATCGGTTCTGGAGTGACTATGGGAACCACCCCTTTGCGCATTATCATACAGCTGGTCAGATGGACTCAAATCCGTTGAAAAAAACTCAAAAGAAGTAGTGTCGCGTGGGGGGTCCATCTCAACGCCTAAGGGATATTTGTTGCTGATCCATAGCATTCTTCCCCCAAATCGCCACTAGCTGCACCACTTCCCCCAGCTCCAGCGTGTTCCACAAAATGTTCGGTGATCAAATGCTCCACTTTAACTGAATAGCATATACACAATACATCCTGGAATTCATGTTGCAATGTTTCATAATGATGTTGCAAATATTGGCAAAGTCCCCTCTCCACGTTCAGGTTTTGTTCCATGGCTTGTAATCATGAGAGAACTTCTTTGAGTATGTTCTGCAGTTGGGTTTGCTTCTGGATAGCATTATCCGCTTGTTGATTGGCATCAATTATTTGATTAACGAGGGAGTTTATTTCCATATCAATTCCTCGTTGGCCCGTCAAAGGGTATCAAGGCACCTTTGCATGTCCACATACTCTCTTATCTCACTGATCAGAAGAGGGAAGGGTTGACAGCACTCAGCCTGGATAACAACTTCCAGTTGTGTAACCTGACGGATTAGCTTGAGATATTTGGGAGACGTCAACCAAAGGATAAGCGCTTTATCTGTCATTTGCTGGTTACTCCATTTGATAAAATTTGGGTTAAATCAGCTGATAGGGAACTGACTTGATCTGCCACTTGCCATTCCATAAGTGTCAGTTTTTCTTTAATCTGAGCAATCCTGGATTTGAGAGCTACTGCCCATTTGGCTAGATCCATCATAAAGCGCTCAATATTATTTCCAAATGTTGTTACATCCTGAATCCACTCCACTGATAGGTCATGACGATCCAACAGTTCTCCTATTGCCCAGGGTAATTATAGATTTAAATGTGGTACTAAAATGTCTAGTCGACGGCAGACATCCCAACACAATGGTCCATCTGTACCAGCGCCCCTTGTACCTTTAAAAATGAATGATTGATGCAGTTGAGCAGGAGGTGAGTATCATTTTGCTGTGCTCGAGAAAACCATAATACACCTCCAATTCTTATATTGTGGCGAGACAGCACATGCAGTAGCTTGTGAATAGACAGTTACACATATGTGACTAGATACTCCTCAACTCCGTGGGTAACAAGGCGGTGAGCCAACCCCATTGTAGTCACATCCAGCTAAGACATGTACAGGGCGTAGAAATTTTCTTGGTATCGTTGGTTATAAAACAAACTCAGGGCGTATTCCCCAGCCTCATCTTCATATAGTCAATACCCCCACAACAGCTACTCCATAATATCCCGCAGCTGCTGAGGAGTCATATTCGTGGAGCATCCTTGTTGGTCAGTCATCAGTTCAGGGCAGTTTTCAAATTGCAGATTAATTATAAAGTCATCATCCCCCAGTTTAGTTACAGTAAATAATATAGTTTGTTGTTAGGTGCCTCCTGTGCTTCTTCAGCATAATGCGCATGGAATCTGCTCAAATTTTGTCAGAACAAATGAGGGCTTTTAATAATATCCTAGCGTCAAAGAACTACAGTTGACCAGTGGTCCCCTTTGATGAGCACCATTGTTAATTCTCAGCGTATAGGCTTGATTCCGCTGAATCAGTTTACACAGGGTATTAGCCACTGAGCAACCAAAATGGATGATATGAAGAAAGACAATTTTAATAAAACTCAATAAACTATATATGGAGCTATTGCCCCTTATTTCAGCCTTACTTATTTAATACAAGTCGCAGACTTATCTGCAACCACCTAATCATAGGAAAAGACCTCTTCTTCAATCCTCTGTGTGACTCTTTATATCTCAGTTCCCCAAGATGGATGCATCCTCAGCTTGGTAGTCTTCTAACTGTCTTCCCTTTTCTATAAGCTCTCATTTATATTGAATCTCGGCGTGACTCCCCTCAATTAGCCGAATGGTTGTCATTTTGATCAAATATAATTTATATATCTTTTTTATAAATAATGAGACTCATCTTGATTCCTCCTCCGATCTGCTGGTATGGGTAGCATATAGTCCTGTCATATCAACTTCACGACAGCCATCCATAAAGCATCTGGAAAGGAATCCATCAGTCACATAGTAATAACTGATATTATAGGCGAAAACAGAATTAAAGAGGATGGTACTTCAATATGACGGTCTATCTGCCACCAGCTTCCTGAGTATGTTCACCAGTGTTCTTTTCATACACTTGACCATTTCATTAGACTCAGGATGGTATGGGGTCATCATAACCCTGTGGATTGCAAAAACTCAATCAACTTGGAGAAAATATGAGAGGTTAAGTTTTACCGTTGTCAGTGAGTGTTAACTGTGGGCAACCATGCTTTTGAATTATGCACTCTAATATAACTTTCCACAGTAACTGCCCCTAAATCTCTTACATTCATGCGCCTCTGCCCACCTTGTAAAATGATCTATCGCTACCAGGATGTACTTGGAGTGATTTTCGTCCATTAGCAAAGGTCTCACAACATCAAAGGATACTGAATGCCAAACAAAGTGATGCTTTACAAGCTGATAGGATGTTTTGGTGAAGGGCTTTTCTACTGGCATTAATGACAACTTGAGATTGTTTCAAACATGTCAAAGCGAATAATTTCCCAAAATTAGCGCGGTTGAGGAACTCTTACATTTTGCGTACCCCTCCATGACCTCCAACCTTATGGGTGCACAAGATAATGTTCAGCCAAGCAAAGTGTTTCGGAAAATTCAGCATAACTACACTAACCTGCTTGTATAGCACACCAATTTTCAATAAAGTTCCAGCTCTTAATATATGTAATGCACATATATCTTGAGGAGGTTTATTAGTGTAACTGCCACTAATCATCTTTTTATATAGAAAATCACCCATATCCACCATCATGGAGACTATCAGTAGCCAGGATAGACAGTCAGCGTTATAATGCTTGGCACCAGGACAGTGAATTATTTCAAAGTTGTAGGTCTTAGCTTGAGGGCTCATTGTGCAAGACGTCCCTCAGGCTCCCATAGATTCTGCAACTAACGCAAAGAAGCGTGGTCAGTTATGACCTTAGATTTTAATCCATAGATGTATAACAAACTGCGTATAAGCTTTAATAACAGCTAGACACTCCCTCTCAGTCACTGTAAAATTCCGCTCATGACGATCTAAACTTCTTCTGCATTAAGAGACATGTTGATCGAACCCCTCAACGTCTTATTGAGATTGTTTTACCTCAATAATGGAAATGGAGGCATCCATATAAAAATAAACTCCTTCTTGAACTTCAGATATTGCAACACCAATGTGCTTATCAAAGCCATCTGGAGTGTTCCATAAGAACATTGACATCGTTCCGTCCATTCTAAGGTTGTATTCTTCTTAAGAAGCTCTGAAACTGGGGCCATGATACTACTAATAATGGGAATGAAGGGTTGGTATTATCTGACCATGCCTAGAAACACCTGAATGTCCCACTTGGTAATGGGTCAAACCATTTACCTAATAAACTTCTACCTTAGCCAATTGTGACTTAAGTCCTTTTGAGTCCACTACAAACCTAAGATACTACAGTTGCTATTTACAAAAGTGGCATTTACAGGGCCTATTTTTTATGTTTGCTTCAGCAAGCCAACAGGTTACCTCCCTAAGTGATCCAGGTTCTCCAAAAACGTCCATGAAAAGGCGTTGATATTGTTGATTTAGACAATGATGCACAACAACTTCAGTTCCCTAAGAATTTATCCATGCCCATTAGGACGTAGACAAGATGTTAATTAGCCCTTGCGGCGTATGAGTGGGCTGGAATAGCCCTTCGAAACTGACCATGGTGCACTTCTCTTGTTCTGCCACTAGAACCACAATTTGTCAATAACCTGATCAGGTCCATGGTCAAAAAATAGCAAGCTCTGCCTAAACAATCTAACTCATCATCAATTTAGGGCAGCAGGTACAAATCTTCTTGGTCATGATGTTAAGCTTTTGGTATTCAATTACTACCTGGTTGGTGTCATCCTTCTTCTTAACGATTAATATGAGCGAAGCCCAAGGACTCTTGGAGGGCTCCAGCATTCCATGCTCCAAAAGTTCCTGTAATTCATCGGACACTACCTCCTCCACAACCCTTGAGCAGCGGATTGGATATGACCAAATAGGAAGGTGATCCTCCATGTCTACCCAGTGAATAACTCAATGAGCACATCCCAAATAATAATCATCAGCCATTAAAATCTCATGATACTTCTCAAATAACACCAGGACTTGATTCATCTTCTTTTCCAATAAATCCACTAAGGCTTCTCGTGGAACCATTGTCATTACACTGAGGAGTTGTACAGTAAAAACTAAACTTTCTTCAGCGAACCAAAATTGCAAACTTGGAATACCTCATCAATAGGGGTCAGATGCTAGTACTCCAATACCTGGTGTTGGCGAACTATAATAGCTCCTTCTGCAGGTTGGCTAGCAGCACTTTGCTTTCCTTTTTATATTTAGTACAATACCCAGGGCCACATGGGGTTCGATGTAAAATTGGTGAAAGGATCCCAGGTCCTCATAAAGCCCTTTGGATATATTGAACTCAAGATCAGTTCCCACAATAACTTGGTAAGCAGAGGGGATCGTCATGGAAGCTGAGGATTGGAGTGGTAAACACTTGTACTCATATATTTGATGAGGTAGGACCCTCATTTTATTCTTCAAGTTCTGATAGCGTACAGGGATTACTACATCACAGTACGCGAGATTAACCTGCCTACATGAATGGAGTCCTTCAGCACTCCGCTAGAAGTGAATTAAACCAGAATACTTTGACCCAGGATCTCAAATATCTCTTCTGACATATCCACCTCATCACCAAAGTTGCGCAGGAAAGTTGCTGCTATAGCAGGTCATAGCTGTCATTTGGCAACACAATCACTGGTGTGGAGATAGTGATTAACCAACCCACAAGGTAGTGCAAAATACGCTTCTTCTAAGTGATGCATTCTGCCCCAGTTGTTCCATACATCATCTGATGCTCTACATTTGATTTCAGTGCTAACTTAGTCACCAACGTGGTTGATACAAAGTTAACTAGTGTGCCTGTACCTATAATCGCACATACTTTAATGTCCTAACAAAAGTATCACAATATCTGCACTACATCTAAGAAGATTATTGAAATTTATTATGTGAATATCCAGGAAATTCTTTTTCTTGAGGAGCCACATAATGCCCACTCCTACCTTTGGGCGTTCCTTGATAGTTTCTTTTACAAGATGGCGACATTTAATCCTTATTAAAGATGGCGTGCAAAGGAGGGTTGGGGTCCTTTGGATGAGACATGCTCCAAAATCTGACAGACATAGGTGCTTAGGCATCCCTTGAGGGCCTCCTTCACCAAAGTCTTTTTGTCTTATGAACAATTCAGCACGTATAGGTCATCCACATGCTGTTAATAGAGCAACTCATCCGCGGGATAACAAGGTCTGACAGAAAGTGTCTCATTACATTTATATGGGACAATTGAAATTGAATCGGCGGAAGTAGAAAGATCCATCTCTACTCTGCTTGAGCTTTTCCCTGGTCATACTGGTTTGACTGTATGACATGGATCTGCCTCTAGTGGGCAATTAAAGGTAATATGGTCAAGGTGATCACATGCATAACACGTTACTCTGAAGGCATTACATCTTTTCATATCCTGGAACAGCTCAAATTGAGGGTTGAGCTAGGGATTATAATTTGGCTGGTGGCTATACAATGGACGAGGGCTACCTGAAGAATTATATGACAGACAGGGAAGAACTGGCGTATTATAGCTTGATCGTTAGGAGCCTTTGAGAAAAAGTTCTATCAGTAGTCATGGAAGACTTCCTCTCCAAATTAGGCAGATTGGATTTAGTGGAAAGTTGGAGCAGGCAATTAATGATTCTAAGCAAGGGAATATCCCCTTGCATGAATGGGGCCATTGCATTGAAAAGCTCTTACTTCAAGTTCACTTCCACAGTCATGACAATTCTGACATTGGCTTTGGACAATGTGCCCTTTACAACTAAGACATGTGCTTCAGAGGTAAATTGATCCATGAACTCCATCAAGGTCTCTTTTTGCTAAAACCCAATGATCAATAAATTGGCCCTTTGATGAACTTATTTTCTCTACCCCCAAAAAAATATATCACTGTCATTTTTATTCCAGTTAGGTGACGGAGCTGTTTTACAAGTGAAACAAAACCTGGTCAGCATTCTCGACATCTAAGGTGGATATCAATAACTTGAATTTATGGCGGTCCAAAGCTCCCTCCACAGCGAATTTGAACCGTTTGAAGACATGTGCATGTTCCCATCCCAATTGAATGGGGACAATTTATCAATATACACTTTCTCATTGTGTTCAAAACTGCAAGATCTTGGGGAGAACTGAGACACTTCCCATGGTGCATAACTTGGTCCTCAACAAGGAAATGATGCAGAAGGAAATGCGGAACTTGGCTTATCTGCCAGTATGGATGGGACCTGTGCTTTCAGTCATCATCACTGCAAACACGAAAAAATCTTCCAACAAGGCGGAATTAGTCTTAGAGTTACTAAGCCTGAGAATACGACCTTCCATGGCCTGCTTGGCTGGCAAAACGCTCCTCAGCCCCACTCTGAGCTGCTACTATATTACAACGCCCCAGTTCTTCACTGTAATATTTTTTGTCGCTGGAATGCATCTAACACTACAGTAGGAATGCCCTTCATCAAATTGCTGCTCAACACACTGCAGCTGGTTGACCATGCTGTCTAGAAGGTTGGCTAATAACCGTTTCTGCAGATCGAGGTTATGGAGTTTCCTGAACAATGCTGCAATCTGATTCATCAAGGCCTCATGACCACAACGCAGCTCATCGTTGGTTTGCCACATGGTGTCAAGGATAATTTTAAATTTAGAGTACTGCATTGACTTGATGGACAAAAGAGGGTTATCATCAACTTTTGATACTTCTGACTTAAAGTCAGACAGACAAATAGGCTTATGTGATTTGAATCAATGGGGCCCCTGTAGTGAGAACCTCTGTTTGAAGTTCAGCATTATGGCTATGATCTGCTAAAAGTTGTGCCGGAGGTAATACCCACTAATAAAGTGGGAGAGATATATGTTATTTTGCTGCCACAACAAAAATTACAATACCTAAATTAGAATTAAGACAAAAGCTCCCGGAATCACAACCTTTATTATTCAGCAGAATCCTTCTATCATTCAACCTTTATAATCTTTATCCTACATAATCACTCTAGATCTAACTACTTAGCACAACAACAACAACAACCCCATTTCCCTTTGTTTTCCTCTATGCCCATTTTTATGGCCACTCTATGGCCCATCCTATCAGCTACTCAGCTTTTCCAGCTTCCAGTTAACTCAGCTCATCATTGGGGTTTTGGCAGAATTCTCATACCTTGGCCAGATTTTTTACACGTAGCATCAACTCATCTTGAATCGTATTAAATATTAAAAATACTTGAAACCCAATTCCAGCGGATAACCAATGATCCACTGTTAATATTCTAGGCTTATTGTCCTCGCATATCATAATTACTGACAGCTGACACAATATCCAATAGCTCCTTATCATAAACTGCGTAGGTTGTATCTGATATTGAGCATCTTTTAATTAGGTAGCCTACAAGATGGTCCACTTCAATTACTCCTTACTTCAATACGCCCAATTGAGAATTTTTAACGCGTCAGATTCTACTATATACTTTTAGGACTGAATCATGCCAAGAGAAAACTAGGTTGTAAACGTAGGTGCCTAAACACCACAGCAACAGCGCAGACTACAAGGTTTAAAACACCTTTAGGGGTTAAATAATGGAATTTGAAAGAAGGGTTTTTATTTGGCGATAATGAAGTATGGTGTTTATTTTATTGTCTAGATTACTATAATTGTTAAATCAATCAAATAGTTTCAACATAATTCTTATACCATTAAATCTACAGGTGTGCCTTTCCATTAGCCATACTCTTTAGCAGCACAATATCTGTTACTCTTTTAATAAAAAAACTAGAGTTTTTTGATAAGTTTTGATAGTTTAATTTAGAAATAGTCCAGCACCTTACCGTTATCAGGGTTCTGGGTTTTATTGTTGAGGATGAAAGGAGGCGGGCTTAAATGAGCAAAAAATGTCCAAAAATATGGAATTTCTTCAACTTTTTTAGTACTTGAGTGGGTTTTCTACATGACACATTTCAAGATATATATATATATAAGCAATTAATTTGATTGACTGGACTTTTGAGAGAGTGTAATACCATTTTTGAACATCAGCTTTTGCTTCAAAGCTAAAGGCACTTGTTGACCTGATCGATTTCCTTTATTTATCTTTTCTGTCCAACTTAATAATTTATGGTTTTTTTAGTAAAAAGATTTTCACCTACAATATCCAAGGTATCAAAGTTTTTTTTCCAACTGAGGATACTTCTAGTAGATCCATTTGTTTAAAGGGGAGAGTGTGACTGTTGTTCTATTTTTGGAAAACGTCTAAACAAAAAATAAACTATCTAAGTGTCTGAAAATGTTGCTTTGCTTTTTTAAAAATTCTCAAAGGGTTGGGATTAGAATTTGTGTTTAAGATAGGGAAGCTAAACATAGAGGAGCACCAATTATCCAAAGCTCATCCACAGTATGTCCCATTCCAAAATAGTCAATTTCAGCGCTTTAGGGTTTTAGCCTATCATCTTAACCATTATATCAAGGCTCAATAGTTAGAAATGGTTGCTTATGGGTGTGTCATTTAGAAACCCTAGCCTCCTTAAGTATGTCGCTCAGCTGTTTAATGGTTTCTCAGAGGTAATAGATATGAACTTTTGCTTCAGTAGAATCCGTGAACTAACAACTATATAGGTATAAAACTTCTAATGTTACTGTTTTGAGTAAGCAAAGAAAAGTAAAAAAGTTAAGTATACCTAGTGAAGAATTTTAAAACTAACTTTAGAAATTTAATATCCTTCAAAATTTATGTTATTTAAGAGAACATTGTGACATTATGTGTATTTGGATCCTATCCTATCAGTATTTGCACTTCTCAACCAATAGGAGGGCCAAGTGGCGGCCATCTCCCAATGGTACGCCTGGATTATCATAAACCTATTGTTCTGGTGCTTTTATATTGCATCTCTGAGATTAGGATGAAATTTTACTTGGGTCTTCAATTGGTGGTCTATTCAAAATGCACCTTATATAATTCTTAGTTTTTAACTTCAGTTCTTTCACAATTGGGTTATAAACCTATTAAATGAAATATTTTGTGACTAGGAGGCTTGATCCTGGATTGGGACATTTGATTAATCACTGTTCCAATCTACAATTAGATGTAGAATTCTCTATTATAAATTGCAAAAATGCCTCCTTCAAGACCCTGTTAGAGGGGGACTTAGGCCCGTATAAACTAGCATGAACCCTATTAACAAAAATTTCCTGGATGACATCAACAATTGAATATTTAGTGCCATCTTGTCTGTATGCAATATATGCTGACCAAAAGGTGTCAAACTTGTTTGGTAATTTTCCAGGGCAATGGTAATAAAAAAGAGGAGATCCTCAATTGGTGTATAAAGAGCCAATGAATGATCATTGAATCATGCTGTTTCCTTTTTAGTGGTTTCAAGATTCCTTTGAGTAGTAAGTGCTTATAACTTGATTATTACGTCAGACAGTGACCTCATGATTAGTTTGACAGTTTTGGGAGTGTAAAAGTCTACCGGTGGTTGAACACTGCTGAGTAATTGTGATTCTCTCTCATAAAGGCCCTGGAATGGCAAGATATAGATTACATAGTTTTAACTTACCATTAGGCTAACAGGTGGATGATAATCAATTATTCCACCACGTGATATTAGTGGCTGCCATTAACAAAAAACAAGGCACTAAAGTACCGTTTGCTTGTTGTACTACCATTTAATTTAAGGATAACAAAGGAGAAGTAATGTGTTGGCTGTTACCAAACAGTGACGTCATTTCTTGAACAACTTGAGATGTAAAATATATCCCTTTGTAAGAAAGAAAGACCTTTGGGCGTCACGTTGTGTGGAAACGAGCATAAAAGGAATATGGCCATGGCTTTCATAATATCAGCAGGTATAGAAATATCATCATGACAATTGGCTATATGATGATGGAAAATAGAATGTAGTGATGGCATGGAGACCTATATATAAAGTTAACATATACAACTAACCATAATAACTGGCAATAAGAAAGCCACGACTTTATCTGGTAGCAAGGGCTTGGATAATCCTGCATCCTTCAAGTTAAACAAACTTTTAATAGACCATGTTTGGCTTTAAGCCTTTGGTCAATAACATAATTTCTTAAAACAATCATACTTCTTTACTGCTCTATGTCACACACTGGAATGTCTTAAAGAATGGCTTTTATTAAAAAGGATGTTCACATTAAGGCAACTATTTACCATCAATAAATTTAAGAGCATCCGATCTTAATCTAAGTTTCTTCATCAAAGATTGCAACTTTTTCCGTTTTATGATGTCTCCAACTCCCACCTGTTCAAATAGCAAATCATATGATATAAAGGTCCCATTCAATTTGATATAGACAAGTTAACTTTTTTGACAAACATAAAAAATCTAAGGGTTATATAAGCATGATGAACAGTAGTAAAGTAATAACTCTGTAGCCAAAAAGCACATCTTTAAAAACTCATTTTGGGGTCTTTAACCTGTTATATATTGGAGGGAGTCATTTTTGTTATAATATTAAAGTGAGAAAATTTAAGGATGTCTAGATATTCTTAAATATGAGAAGAACAACTGGTAATTCTCCTTGTAGTGCCATAGTTCTGGTCCGCCTTGGTAGGGTTTTACTGAAATAAGCCACCAGATGGTCTACTTTCTAGTTTTCTAAATAAGCCAATATGGCCCTACAACCACTTCTCTATCTTTGGTAAGTATTAAGAAGGGATTATTGAACTAAAGATTTTTAAGGACACTCTGGGTATTCAAAGCTATCCCAAGAGGTAAGAAGCTTGGTCTTGATTAGGATTTTCTCAAAGGGAACGTATTTCTAAAGCAGTTAGACTTAAGGCTCAGCAAGGTCACAAACCACGGGATGAACTTCCTGTAATACTCCATAATCTTGAGGAACATGTAAAGGTTTTTAAGACTACATATATGAAAATTTTCTTAATTGTACCGAATTTACGGGTAGAAGGTAGATTACTCTTTTGATGACTTTATAATTAAGGAACTCCATCTCAAAATGGAATAATGAACACTTAGAAGGCGTAATCTTCAAAATTTCGACCTGAGAAGATGATATACCTAGTGAATATGCTCCAAGTTCTCATTGAAAGTTTTATAGAATACAATGATATTGTCAAGATAGACTAAAGCAGACAACAACTTTAGGTCAACTATTATTCTGTATAGGGACTTTTGAAAAGTCTGTGGCTTTGCACAGCCACTGTGGCATTTGGATCAACAAAAATAGGGATTATTTTTAAAATAGTGCTCATTTGTCTCAATTATTGAGAGTGAGCTTAAATTTTCAGTACCTTCTGACAAGATCCATTGCCAAAATACAGAGCTCTTGTTAAGAGGCATGGCAAGTTGTAATTCAAGACAATGGAAATTTAACCTTTTTGGCTAAAAATTAATCTTTGGGAATCCATGACGACTTATTGACATCCATCTTTCTTACAATTAAGTAAGAAGGGCAACGCACATGGGCTTTGGAGTAGTACCATCAGTCCCGCTGATAATAGCTCCTTGAGTTCCATAGAAACCTGAGATTCCTCTATTTTGCTCTTCCAATAAAGCTGCATTTGGATGGGAGGAGCATCATTTGTTTTCATGTAATATGAAAACCCTTTCATTTTATTAAGTTATACTTTGTGATGGATAACAGATCAGCATACTCCACTAATAATATTTTTGCCTTCTTCTTTTCTTTGGTAGTCAAGCCCTCTCCAACTGAAGTTGCCACTAGGGCCATAGTGGGAAGTTCTTATAACCCGAAACATGAAGTCTTTCAAATCCTCAGACATTGTTAATCTTATCATTATAACAGATTTAACTATTTTATTGAGATGATGGGTCCCACTTTGCGCGCCTTAGGTGTAAGTAATCCAGTAGCACAGAAATATGTCCAGCGTACACTGGGTCAAGCACTCTCCAAAAAATTATTATTTTTAATGAAGGGTATATGACTCCTTGTACTTTTAAAAGGCTCCAGAAAGGATATTCAAGTCATCCTGGGTGTTGATTTAATCTGGGAACATAAAGGAATCACCTTTGGTCTAAAGAGTATGATGGTATTCACTTTTCTCCATCAACAACATGAACTGGCAGTTACATGAGGAAAACCCTGTGACAATGTAATCATATAATGAGCTTGTCATTTATCTCCAATGAACAGGAGTGGGCCTCTGTGCATTCCTTGCAATCCTTAGTAGTCTCAAATTTTTAGGGGACGCGTGTCCTAAGTAGGAAAAAGAACTCATAGGTGTAATGGATGATGGCATTGTATTATCAAAGGACTGAGTCCTCAAAGGTAACTTCTAGCTTGGATTGTCAAGTGTTATGACCATGGTGACAAAGTATAATCCGTCAAATATGATTGGAAGCGCAGTATAGACTCAATAGATCTTGTATATTGGGTACCAGAGGTGCCATACTACATGTTGTGCGGATAGTTAAGAGAAATTATTTTTATAAAGATTTTCTGATATGACATTCACTAGAGAGCCAATACTGATGTTTGCAAGAACAGGGATTTTAACATAAATGGTAACCAAAGTAACCAGTTGTTAAACTGGGGCGACAAAAAAGACCTTGTGTGACTCTTTAGAAAAAGAATAAATATATAATATGTTTATGTCAGAACTAGATAACTTTTTCGTCCAGATTCACTAGAGAAAAATTCTTCTCTGGGACAGCTGATTTAAGTAAAGGAATGGTAGTAAAATAATCAGCATAAAGATCCTCTTTCTTCATGCTGAAACTCATTTTACTGATAGTTAACATTTCGTCTTCTCTGTAAAAATGCTTATAGCATTGATCTATGGTGTAACGACAACAATTGCAGTAGTGAAAGGTACTTATGTTCATGTCCTTTGGTCCAATGATGTGTATAAAGTTCTAAGTAGGGGGCTTCTGAGAAGTAAGAAATTTATTAACATAGCTGTAGCAAAACATGTTTAGGCCCTCCTTGATTTATCAGTTAAACATAAAAGTTTTATTGAGCCCTATCATTTAAAGTGTACATCTTATAAGGATTTGAGGGAAGAGATGACAGCGGTATTGGTTCATCTAGAGAATAATTATTAGTAGTAATCAATATTTGAGCACTGGCACAGAATCATCTAGAAAGAATCCATGAGACTTTCCCCTTTGCCAAGACAAAATGTCATGAAGTCAATTTTTGGTTCAATAGGTTTTGATCCCTCCCATAATCTTGGATTAAGATAGTATTTACTTGTGCTCAGGTTTGGCACTTGTGAAAAGTTATAATTTTTCTGGCTTCTCAGCAGAGGCATGAATGGATGTGATTCACTAATTGCCTGTCAGTGGTCTTCTCCATTTCAATCTCATAAGCATCAAAAAAGACACAATATTTCCTTGGCTGGAAATGAAGCTCTATTAAACTGAGTTTAAAGGTAGAGCCAGATGGGGCAAAAAGAGTATTTATACCTGGCCTACCACTATGGATTAGCTAGTATGACACTGTCTCGACACTCTCCAAAAGGGCTCCTTATTATAATGTTAACTCAATTTTCTCCACATCATCATGTAGTTCATTACAGGATTGTTCAAGGGTAGCTGCATTGGACTTTTTATTAATTCTATAATATAAAGGTGAAATCTCATATTCACAATTTCTGAATCAGTTGCCTAGTTATTATAAACTGGTTAACAGGATTGATATAGTAACGTTATTATTTATTCTACTATATAACGCTTATTAATTGATTAAGACAATTTTTTTCTTTTTAGCAGTACGTAATGACTAATAAACCATTATAACTAGCTAATCACTAAACCATTGAACGTATATCTAGGGAGGGATATAGCTATGCTTAAAAAGAACCAACTCAATATGCTGCTGTAGTTAAAAATGGCTCACCTATTGGATGCTTTAAGTTACCTGGTGACAAGCATGCATACCAAGGGTCAGCAGTGTCTAATGTTTACAATGACAGACGATTCAAAGGGCAGCCAACAAACTTGAGCATACGTTTATGAGGAAAGATATGTTGCTCAACCAGATCATTCACTATCTGCTAATCTCAATGGTGCACCAAGCCATCCTCATATAATGCAGGGTAGATGACTTCATTTTCATTGACAGGGTGTCAAAGCGGCAGTAGGAGTTAATTCTTACGCTACCTTTCTTAAAGTTAGTTTTAACTGCAGTTAGTTTGACTTGGGTTTCCCTGACACAGAGGCGGCTTATGAAGCTTAAAGGGTTAATTGAAATCAAAATTTGCGGAGTGTCACACATAATACACGTGGAATGCACCCACTGCAACTTGATGCTACCATCTTTATCCAGTCCAGCAAACTTATGTTTACACTCCCACGCGATTATGTTTAATGTAACCTGAAAAGGGCTTAGAAATTTTTTTTTCAATCAGATTGAATTACAAAGCTTTAAATTTAGCGTCAAAGCTCTACAATGTTAAGCTATTGCTGTTATTGGCCCTATCTACAGATCTAGTTGTTTTGTTAAAACACTCTAAACTTACTGCAAAGGTTCTATGACTGATCAAATAAAAATAAAGGAGAGTGCTAGTTGTATAAAGATGACTAGCAAGTCAAATATTTTTTATAAGTAATTTAGGACCTCTTAGGCATTCTTATACATGCAAGTGTTATCTACCTCACTTCAGTTAACTTAATAGATATGTACGAATAATTTATCTCTTTATTTCTTCTAATGAAGCACAAATGTAATAATTATATAATAGTCTGCTTTTCTAATTTAAAAGTAGGGTTTATAATAATAGTATAAGTTTACATGGTTCATTAAAAATAGATAAGTGGTAGTGTATACAACTAATAGCCAGATAGTCTTCTTTATGATTAATTATGACCTCAATTATGTATTTTCTTTGTCTCAAGTATTATCTACTTCATTTAAAGTAATTGAGAAATAGACAAGTGGACTAAAGATCCATGCTTCAACAAAAGGAAAATACAATAAATAGCATTATTATATAAATAATGTCTAAGTCAGCCTATAATAGAAAATTAAAGTGGGTTTAAAAGATTTGATAAACTTTTAGCTGGACCTCAATATAAACTGAATTTTTATCAACAAAACAATCACCTATAAATTCATATCAATGATAGAAAATACTCCGCTTATCCATACACCTAGTTAGCACCCATTAATGACTATACTATGAATATTCTGTACTGGCTTCCAGAATACTATGTACCATTACCTTTAGCTAAATCCAGTTGATTAACCTTTAGGAGCTAGTGGCCATCATTTGGTAATGAAACAATTTACCCATTAATAGCAGGCCACATCGCCCAGACTGACCTACATGTTACTACCATAGAAAAGCGTTAGCAACTCTTCAGTAATTTCAAAAACGCCCTAATAAACTGGAAGCCCTGACCAACCAATTCACTTAAGGAACTTATTTTTGACTACTAAGGCAACAACCAAATTCCCTTTTAAAGACTGTCAGTATTATGCCCAACAAGCCATTAATTGGCATCAATATAGAATATGATACTAATAATACTCTAATGTCTTATTGGAGAACATCACATAACAATAACTATCAAATATCTAGTTGATCAAAAATTATAATATCACTTATGATTATTTTATTAATAAGGTACACAAAGTAGGATTAAACATATGAATATAGTTTCTGTACAGAAAGAATTATGTGATCATACATAAAAACCAACTCTTGTCTAAAGTACTATGGGTTGCTAAATTTACCTTCTTGATGGTACCCTCTCAGATCGGTTTACCATCCTTCATGAATAGGCAGCCCATATTATCACTGAATGCTAAGCGTTGGCAGCAAGGCGCATGCCTTCCCCATCCAAAGAAAGTAACAGGAGAGGCTTGATGAGTAAACCCTCATGGACAACCATCACCCTAGATATGCTATATAAACTGACGCTTCTATTTTATTCCCTCAGAGGACGCTGTTAAGTAATTGTTTTTAGTTCCTATCTCTGCAGAATAATGAAAGCGCATCAAATGGGGTTATATAAGGTTGGCAAGAAGGCAGAGAAAGAGTTAGTTCCCCATGAGACACAATACTTTATGGAGATACTGGCATAAAGCCCTCCTCCCAGCACTCAGCAACTTAGTGAATACTTGGGCGGTGGATTATCCTGATCAATACTTAGATGCATTTTATCCTGATCCACCAAATCCATCACAAATTTGTTATGATAGTGACGCAAACAACTAAGCTAATTTCATGGTTGATATTCCAGCAAATCAGACTGCTCATAAGGTTACACTAAGTTTGGTTCTAAGCTCACACACATAAAAATATGATGTCACAACCTACAGGAGTTGTATCAGGTCATCACCTCATACCCAAAGCTAACCTGATCCTATGGGCGCGGTTGTGTTTATTGACCCAGCTCACCTCATATAGAGTGGCATGGGTGTCCAACCAAAAAGAGGGATGCTCAACGTTGCAGATTTCATGGTGATGGGATTTTATAATCCCCACAACATCCAACTTGATAAATTATTGGTGGTATTCTCCCAATGCAAGATGGAATCTTTGTCCTAGGGAGAAGACTGACAAACACCATTATGATGGACTTTTTTTCAATTTTTTTCAAATGGATCTATAATTCCTGAATTATGGATTAAATTCCATGTCCTTGAATTTAATTTCAGATTTGAGGTATTAATAAAATTACTCCTAAGTTGTCGTTTTTTTATTATATTATAAGATATTTTAACTAATTTTTAGTCCACATCTATATGACTTCATCATTGGTGCTCAAAAGTCCCAATATCTTAATCATCTGTTCTTTCTGGAATCTAGCAAGTTGGACTATAAACCTAAACTATTGGAAGATCTCCTACTTGAGGCTAAGACTAACTTAACTAAGCTATAAAACTAGTACCAGTAGATCATAAACCTAAGCTGACCTTCCAGGTGGGACGAGATGATGTACAAACCACTTGGAAATCAAGAATGATCAATAAATCACTTTTTAAATTTTACTATGAATTAATATCTCTTTTTTGTTTTCAACAGTACTATAAAAAGGTACTGTCTTATTTTTAAAAAAGTATTTTTCAGTAGATATCTTATATTATTTATCTATTATCTAATTTAAGTTTTTACTAATTAATAAAGTTTCGTCCATTGCTGCATCTTATGAGTTCCTGACCTCTCAGAAAACTTTTTGAACTAGTCCTCTTGCAATCAGTCAACATTTCAGTCTTCCCAATGATAGCACCTGTGAGCACATCAGGTGTAATCGCAACATCTGGTGCTCACTACATGAACGCTTTCAAGACGCACCTTGAGGAGATACCATCATCCTTGGACGAAAAGAAACAACTACAGTCAGCGTTACACCTCCTGATATATTGATATACCTCCTCTGGAATAGCCAAGACTAAGTAACGGCAGAGAACAACCTTCCAAAGAAATCCGTTTAGTGTGTTTCATAAAAATTTGTGCATTTTTTAACACCAATTCAATTTAAAACTTTGAGACCTGTTAAGTAAGACTGAAGAATGGGAAAAAAAACTTTTAGCAAAAAGCAGCATCATAAAGAAAAAATATTAATGAAGGCTATTCTTTATTACAAAGTTCAAGCAATATGTTATAAAAAGATGCGGGATACTAGGAGAAAGGAAGCCTTTAAAGATATCACTCAGAGGAATGAATATTGGACACTTGGACCTGTTTATTATGATGAAAAAGTCATGGATAAACATCTTTTTGCTTTAACAAAAACCAGGAGGAAATCATCCAGTCTGCAATTTACCCTTTAGTCAAAGACAAAGATCAAATCAATGAAAATTGCTCAGATTATAGTAATTAAATTATTTTAAAAAATAACAATTATTAATAAGTAACAAAAAAAGTCCATATTTCGATGTTATTTCTTACTCTGCTGTTCTAGAGCAGAAGAAGAAAATGAAGCTCACTGGTTGTATGGGCCCAAAAGTGCTGAACTACAAGTCAAACTTGGCCAACGAGCAGCAACAGAGCTATCAAAATAATAAAATTGGACAAGTTGAACTAGTTTCTAAACTTGATGATGCCATCTAACTTTGAGAACACCATAGAAGCTCAAAGTACCACCCATGCATCATAATACCAAAACTGCCAAACAAAAACCTAGGATTTACCTTTAATCAAGTAGGAACAAGCTCAATGACTCCTTTCTTTCAAGACTGTCACTTGTCAATCTCAGAGGTTCTCCTCCAAAAATTGGGCCAATATATATGAAATGATGTATCAATATTACCTGGCTCATCTCTTACATGGAATGACGTCATCCCTGACATAATGGAGCCCTTAAATATGAACAGAACATAGGAGGACTTTTTGGTATGTTATTAAAAATCAAGAAATTACTATGAATAGACAGGTATTTCACCCAAACTGCTAGAACACCAGGTTATTTTGATCAAACTGCCATTAAAGATAGATAATACTTCTTTACATCCGCATACCTTGTGCATCACCTGATACCCCAAAGATGCTGTCATCTCCTGGATACTTAATGGTATGCTTCAAATCCTCCAGTTTGGCATTTTTTCTGCCTTTTAAAATCCCATTAACATCTAAAAACTGACTTGGCTCGCATTAAACTTAAGGTCATAATGCTCACAAAATTAACTACTCCATTGTCAGCAACCTTACCAAAAAAATACTACCAAGGCGGAGCATCAACACGAGGCATGATGCTAATAAGGATATCAAATTGGTTTTACTGTCAGAATTGAAGAAACATATTTAGAAAGGTCAACGCCTCAAATGTAAACTTAAGATGGAACTCAAAGCCCCAGAAAAAGCCAGCTGTAGGACTAAAATTTAAGACCTTTTGCGACTTGGAGCCATTTAATAAATTAGGGACCCAGCACCTCTTACTAGTACCCTCTATACTGAAATGCACTGTAAATCATCACACAGTTTACTGTGACACCCTTGCCAATCTCAAAACAATGACCAATAGTAAGATTTACCATCTTAACACCAAATAGTCTATACTGCATTATAGTCAGTATTACAAGAAACTTATTGACGGTAACAAGCCTCAAATGGGCTGGCCCAGTACAACAACACCAGGCAATTTATATGCATGACTCTGAGCACAAGGATGCTTAACTCTAGGAGAATTTTCAGCAAATGTCCAAGGACTATGCTCACTTTAAATACACAGCTGGCTTAAAACTTAACTAATTATCACCAGATGAAACATCACGTCCTCAACTACAAGGTTTCACCCGCCTCTGAGCTCAAGTCCTCTGGCGACTACAACTTTCAAGCTCAAACATCTTACAATGATACTGCATATTACTTCAACTTTAGAGGATGCCACCTTTTGGGATAAAATTCATTAGGTGATTAATTTACAAAAAGTATAATGCAAATAATTTAATAATCAATTGGGTTAATTATTTCCGCTGAGACCAAGACTTACTCTCCTTGGAAAAGTCTTGGGGAGGGCTTTGTCAGGATTATCCCTATGCAAGGTGGAAGTCTTGTCTCATTGAGAAAATTGGTATAAGCCACTATGCAGGACTTGAATTCTGAGCTGCTCAAATGGTCCCTTAAGTCCCAAAATAAGGTTTAATACAGCTTCCTCAGTTTAGACTTTGAATTTAAGGTATTAAATTGATTTACTTTTTATTCAGTTTATGAGCCTTTTAGTTATATTCTTGCAAGTTTTACCTAATTTTGAGGACACTAATATGACCCCATCATTGCTGGCAAAGGTCTCAATATCTTAATAGGATGTTCATTCTGGAATATAGCAAATTGGACCTCCAAACCTGGACTATTAGAAGAGCTTATACTTTAGGTTAGTACCAACATAAACAATATATGAGACTACTATCAGGAGATCAAGTAGCACAGTTGATTTTCTAGGTTGGACGAGATGTTAAACAAATCACTTGGGAATCAAGGATGATTAATGAATCACTCTTTAATTTTTTTTCAATGGATCAAGATTTACTTTTGTTTTCAACAGTACTATAAATAGTACTGTATTATTTTTAAAATAAAGTACTTTTTACAGTGAATATCTTATATTATTATATATTATCTAGTTTAAGTTTTTACTATTGAATAAAGTCTTGTCCAATGCTACATCTTATGAAGCCCCTGTCCTCTCCACGGAACGTGATGAACTAAGCCTTTTGCAATCAGCCACTATTTTGGTATCCCCAATAATAGCTTCTGCAAGATCATCAGGCGCAAGTGAAACAATAATTATGAAATACTGGTTTATACGCTATAATTATATTTATATTTAAAAACTATGGCAGATGTAGGAGTTACAATAACTTTAGTAACTATTAGTTTTTAAATTTCTTAATAGAATGTTAACTAATTTGACAGATCCAATTCTGTAATATTATTAATGTTTCATTGGGGTTGATCAATAAAAAATTTTAAGCGTTATAATATTTAGTTATAATACTATTAACCAATTATTCTTGTACAAATCAATTATGTTTATCACTAACCAATATGAAATTTAATGCAGTTTCTGAACTAGTGACAACTCTTTTATTGGCAGCAACTTGCAGATCAACCTAAAAGCAAAGCTGCCTGTTATTAATAGGTAAAAGGTTCTATTACCTAATCAGGTTGCTAGCTGAATAATGTTAGTCCGCTGTGGTTGAATAAAGGTGTTATGAATCTCTTTTTAAAATATAACTCAGTAGGATCATGGCCTAGTTGGCAGTGAAATCTGAACAGGAAGATGAGTTACTCATCATTTCAAATGGCTCTTAGGGATTATTTTATCAGCAAAGAATGGCGTTCCCATTGGGTCTCAATGGAAGAATTAGGCGCTAAATTTACCTAATCTTTTCCTTGACTTTATTTAATAAACAAAGAAGCTTTCAGAAACATTACTTTAATAAACTTATATAAAATGCAATTGTTTATTATTCTCTTAAGAAGAGCTTGAGAGATGGGTACTAAATAGTTTATATTGTGTAAAGGATCTCTTGAGTCAATATTGGAAGGGAGAGGTTTTTTTGTTGTCCAGAAGTTGCCACTCTTGTGATTAGAGTTAAAGGGACAATTTTCCCTCATCTTGATTGTTTCCATGTGCCTTTGCATGAGTTGAAAAAAGTTTGCCAGTACCTGCCTATAGGAGAAACCCTGGCGGATTTAATAAATTTGATTTTGAATAAATCAGCAAGATAATTTTTTATATGTAAATCACTATAACACATTAGTAATTATAATATTATCAACAAATAGTTCAATGCACACAATGAACTTGTGCAGTAAATCCAATAGGTTAACGCATGAGTTACGCATCCCAGACTAAGAAACTGAATTACTTACACAACATACCTGATGACATATTGGGGGAATCATTAAAACTCATTTTTCGGCAGGAGTGGAAGAAAATTGGTCTTAAGCTCTTCTTTCCATGAACTCCATTCAGTCTTGTTACTGTAGATTCATTAACATCCCTAAAAGGGCTTTTGTTGAGAAAACCTTTCATATTTTTAGTGATCTGTCATTATCTGCCACATCTTATGGAAAAATGAAGAGTTTATCTCCTTACATATACGCCCCCAATAACACAAATGACCACATGGATTTCTTGAAAAAGTATACTAACTTGATTTCATAGACATCACATTTATTACTGATTAATATCAACTGTTGATTAAGTGATTCAATTGATCACTGGCCACTTTCATTTAATACCCCAGGATATATATTTTTTTCTCAAAGCATGCAGAAGATAATATATGATCCACTCTTAAGCGATCTTTCTGGTGTAATGTACATGACATGGACACATATAAGCAGGGCACAGTAAAATAAATGGCTCGCAAAGGCTATATTCTCCATAATATTTTAAGACCCAAATTCTTTGAGTTTGATAATACCATGGTGCATTTTCAGACCATCATCTTTAACAATTACATTGACCTCGCTTGACTTGCCCCAGTCTTAAATACGTATGAATAAGGTGGCATTGATGCAATATCCAGTGAAAAGTTCTCCACGTGGATGCCCTTACAATTTTCTTACCACTTGAGGTGTGTATTTTAACAAAGAACTATTAGTAACATGGGGTCTAAAGAAATAACACATCACAGCTGCTGCAAATTAGACTTACGCTTGCCAGCACCACGCTTTAAGGTGGCAGCTCCACCTTTAACATTCTCTTGCCCATCTGGAAAAAATTTCCATTGTAGAAGATACATCCTAGCATGGACTTGCAAAAGTGTTGCTACAACTTCTCGCTTGATAGAGCTAAATATTGCGGATCAACTGTAAGGTGAGTGTCTGTAACTCTCCAGTTCTCAGCGAGGTGGTGCGCAGTGAACAGACATACCGCCCATGAACTAGTCATTAGTGATAGGGTAAACATGGCACCGCGGAGGATGCCAGAGAAAAAGGATAAGAGTGAGGGTATACAGAGAGGCATATAGTAGGGGAAAAATATATTAATAATGAGACATGGTTGGATTCCAAAGGGGAGTTCACAATAAAGTGAAGAATAGTGTAGAAGTGCTTGGTTACTTTGGTCTGGAAGGGATCAGGGCGTCCTAGTGGTGCACCAGATACATGAAACAATTTAGGGAAACTACAAAGACCAATACTGTTAAAGACTTCCTTGAGGAGGTCTGCGCACAGGTTCACCTAAGAAACATATTGAAAAAAACGGAAACTAACAAAGGGTATTTATTAGTAAGGAGTTGATTAATGAGGAAGGTTGATCTTGAGTAGACATAAACAATCAGGGTGGAATCATCAATTGGTGGGAGTGGCGCTAAGCTCAGCGCACCAATAGGCGCACGCTTTTCATTCAGCCAGGTTACTATATCTCTAGCTTGATTGAACTCAAGTTGTTAATTATGGACATGACTGACCCAATTCGAAAATTTCAAAAATTGAACGGGTATCAAAACCCCATTTGAAGAGCAGCTGAACTGTACTGGCGCCACTAATAATATAGGTGGTTCTTTTAGCGCCCTTGCTTTTACACAGGGCTTACATTGCGCACATCCCCTAGACTGATATGGACATATCTAGACTGAACCCAGCGCTGGTCTAGTGTATTTTTGAGGTCAGGAAGGCTGGCCAACTTCATCTTTTTGGCTTTCTGAAGATTAGCTTTATCTTTGAAGTTGATACCCTCAATAATGTCTCAGACCATGACACCAACACCGTTGTAGAATTCTTGTGGCGCCTCACAAATCACCAAAGGATAACTTCAGAATGGTACTTTATGTGCTGTTTCACTGCACAGGAATAATAGGAATATTGTACCTAAGGATGTTATAGCACAGGAGCAATTTAACCTCCCTCATTGAAGTATTTGAGGTATTTTAACAATGTTACACTAACCTATATAAAGCACATTATTTTGACACAGAGGACATACAACGATTTTTAAACAAAACTAAACCTGTTCATTTCTTATCTTATCCAGTCTGGTTAGAATTGTCAATAATGTGAACTATGAGATACTTTACGCAGGCCCTACTGAATAAGCCCCAGCCCTATGCCTTTCCTTATGAGTTCTATTAGACAATAATATAGTCGTGCCACTACTCAAAGCCTTCATAAATATGTGCCTTACAGAGAGTCACATGCTGTCTGGTGTGTAGAAATCTTTTTATTAACATCATTTGAAAAAGGTGATCATAATGATCTGGGTAACAGGCGCTAAATCTCAAGTATTGACACAAATGCTAAAATAGTGACCAAGATACTGTCAAAGAGTCTAGATAAGATCATTTAACAGTCAAATTAAGTGATCAATATGAATTTTTTCCCAGCCAAAGTATTGGAACAATATCCCTACTGCTGCCAACATGTGCCAAACCAAATCAGACGATGTACTGATTTTTTATCACAAAAAACATATGATTGCATACATTGAATATCTTAGAGCAAATTTAGAAATTTACGTCTAATACCACGTTTTAATAACTGAATGATGCTTTTACCAAGTCTTCTACCATGGCCATTTAGGGCCAAGGTTGTTACTAGCCTCATAATATCTCAGAGCAGCTTAGAACAGGTGATCATTTTAGCCCTTTATTGTACAATTGAGGTATGAATTCATCACTGCGCGCCATTGATCAGAACTTGAAAGGCATTGCATCACGGTGTCAAAATCTATAAAAGTACAAGCATTTGTAGATGATTGTGTTGTAGAGGTTTCCAACTTATCAAACGTTTGCTCCCTAGAGACTATAATCAGTAAGTATGAATAAATGAGAAACACTGTTGTTCCATCTAGTACTAAAAAAAGAAACACTGTTATTAAATTGCTATAGGGTTAATATTCGCCATAATGGTTGAACAGGGTTGAGCCCACTGAGCAACGGACTAACAATCTAAAGATTGTTGTCCACAGAATGAACTTAATGAAATTACCATAATATGGAGCAAAAGCTTCGACCACACCACTTTATTTGATTTAATATTAATAGCAGATTACGTCTGCTCACAATTCCAGCTTCTTCTTACCAAAAAAACTCTCCCTTCTAGTCCTCTTGTCACGTTTATATAAACTATAAATTCAGTCAATTCTGACCCTTTTTCTTAGTTAATTTTACCATCATATCCTCATTGGTTCATCCTCATAATTGAGAGGCTCTGGCAGAGTTTATTAACTTTAAATTTGCTATCACATTTGTTTAAGGTAATCTATTAAAAATTTGTCCTAAATCAACATATCCTTGTCACCTTAATTAAAGGCAATTCAAAAATATCCATCCTGAGCTTGGTATCGTCTTATTGCGTTATTTTGAGGCAATCTTACAATTTACTTCAATTACTCAGTTTTGGCCAATATCACCCAATCTTTCGCCACTATTTGGAGCTTATTGTCAGGTCATATCAATTTCCCAGTAAGCACTAAGATCAACCACCACAAGACTTAAATATTCCTTGGCAGGTATAAGCTTTATTTTATTGATGTGGCTGTCAGGAAGTTGATATGACTGGGTGATACACTGGCAATACACTACTCATATTGGTGGATCAGAGAGGAATCGAGATGAGTCTTTGAGATTTACAAAAAAGGTATACAAATTATAAGCAAGCAAAGTGACGACCATTTGGCGAATTAAGAGAGGATTTATGCTGAGATTCAATACAAACAAGAGTAATTTGAAAAAGTAAGAAGAATAGAAGATTACCATGCCAAGTATGCATCCAGCTTGGGGAACCAAGATATAAAGAGTCACACGGAAGATTAAGAAGAAGGTCTTTTATGAGTGATATGGGAGTGGAGATACATCTGTGATTTATATTAAAATAAAGGTCTAAATAAGGGGCGATAGCTCCATATATATTTACAGGTTTTGTTAAGAAGTCAGCAATCCTTATATTGTCCAATTTGGTTGCTCAGTGGCTAATACCCTGTGCAAACTGACTTGGAAGAATCAAGCCATGACGGCAAGAATTAACAGTGGTGCTCAAAACAGGGGGCCACTAGGCAACTGTAGTGTTTCAACCATTAAATACAATGATGAGTCCTCATTCATTCAAACATAATTTGATCAGTTTCAGGGCGCTGTATGCTGAAGAAGCCCAAGAGGCACCTAACCACAAAACAACATTATTTACTGTGACTGAACCAGGGGATGATGAAGATATGATTAATTTGCAAGTTTGAAAATTGCCCTGATTTGATGACCACCCAACAAGGATGCTCCACAAATGTGACTCCCCAACAGCTAAGAAATATTATAGAGTGGCTGTTGCACAGTGTTGCGATTTTATAATGACTGGACAATAGTTGTGGGATAACTGAACATGATCCACCGAACATAGTATCAGTTGTGATTATTTGAGTGACTCAAGATGAGGTGATATTGGGATATAATGGGTCTTAATTAGATGTAATGAGTTTATTGGATCGCCTCTATATAAGGTGATAAGGTGATAAGGCAATGTCAACATTTGACAGATACAAAGTAAATCGCCTATAAGTAGGGCAACAAAGGATTAAGAATAACAAGCCAAATTTGAGGAGAATCAGTGAAATAGAATAACCCAAGTAATGAGAATTAGTATTGCCTAAAGCTGACATATATATATGAATTGGGAGATTGAGAGAGGTTAGGCTGTTTATAGCAAAGAAGAAATGGGACAGCTTAAGATAGTTGTAATTATAAAAATACATAAAATATTCAGTTGGGGCAATTGCTCCTATTTTAAGTATATTTTCAATTGTGTCTGAAGGACCAACAATCCCCATATCATCCATCCGTTGCTCAGTGGGTTTGACCTGGGAGAATACCCTGAAAGATCCTAGCAATACCGTTCAAAATTATAGCAGTGGTACTCACTACATGGGGGCCCATTGATCAACCACCTAAAACTCCAGAATTCCAGTCACCAGCCATTCCTTACCCAAGCCATGTCATTGGGGAGTCTTCCAAGAAACCCACATCAGCTGGATATGAGGAACTCAAAGTCACCTTGGACGCGGTACTAAAAAACCAAGATGAACTCCTTCAAGAACTTAATGCGGTCATGCACCAACTTGATAGTACATTTAGTCAAATGCAAATCTTGGGAATACAAAACAAAGAACTTTTCAAACAACAGAATGATACCACCCAGCAGCTGCAATATGCAGAATAAAAGTTATCTACTCCTTCTCAGTTGTCTTACTGGGAGGATGATGACTATCAAGAAGAGCCATCATAAATAGGAGAAAACAACACTGGTCAAAGCTACTAAATCCACGATGATAGCACCAGATATTCATATGAGTCAGAAAAACACTTACCTCAAGTATTGGCGGTACCACCTAGGACCAAAGGTCATGTTACCCCCAAAGCGATGAATATCCCAACTTATGCTAATCCCACTCCTCATTGAGAATCCGCTTTTGGGTCTTATTCTGTTCCTCAGTATGGGCCCAAAGCCCGCGAACAAGAGGAGGAAATTAATATAAAAAAGATACCTCAATTTGACCGCAATGGAAACATCCATGGTTTCTTTAAATGATTTGAGTTCGCAGTAGAAGGAGCCTCTGATAAAAGGAAGGCTAAGTTGTTAATATCTTCCCTGGATGTAGAAGCACCAATCAGGTCACCTGTTACCTCCCAAGTAGCTCTGTCACATATAAGGACATAAAGGACACCATACTCCACTTGTTTGGGGGAAACTCAAAAATGTCGCAGCAGAAAGTGGAATCCTTAACAATCAGATTCCATCAAAATGAGACTCTCATAGAGTTCACTGATCGATTCACAACAGAAGCCCATGTATTGATTGGAGCTGGGTACTCAGCAGAAGACGACATGTGCATTGCCATGTCCGCCACGGTGAAGCCATATCATAAACTTTCTAATGTTATTT
>JAKSZP010017601.1:0-63167 GCA_022478985.1 Massospora cicadina
TACCTTAACCCGCACTTTTTCCCATGAAGAGGACTCCAATGCCAAGGACGATCCCCCCAATCCCACTTCCCCTTCCGCCATGGTGGGATGAGAGGCTCATCACTGTCCCACCTGGTTGGTTGGGATCAATTTTGTTTAAGTTTTGTTCGCTCATTTTGGGCAGTCAACTCATTATGTTTGGGTAGGTCTGTTCATTCGTTATTTTTCTCATAGAGCTTCAGTAATGTCTGTCCCCTGGTTGGTGTACCTTGGGTAAATTTAAATTTAAATGCGCACAATCAGTTAAAAGAGATGTTGCTGTAGACGCTCTTATAAATGTTCAGCTTAATATGGTGAAGTCGACAAGATACATAAGCACGCTAGGAAACTTGAGATCACCAAAAATGCAATCCATCACAAACCGGAAGGTAGCAGAGGCGTTGCAGAATCCCTATGGTATCTTATGGGATCAAACAACCCCTGACTACTTATCAGGGCGCACCTCTCCTGATCTTCTGACGAGAGCTTCTTCTGACATTAGCTGATGGCCAGATCCATTGTAAAGATTACATTGAGCTGCTGTTAGAATTTTAACCAGATGAATTCCTATACAATCATTGAGATTAGTGTTTATATTAGTCAAGGATGGTTGCTGATTATTTAAACAAGTTTTGTTAACTAATTAATGATAAAAGACCCAATTTAAGATCCTCATTTTGTTTGAATTGAGCTTGTCAACCCAGAAGATCAAGATTGTGTCAGGGATAATCTAAAAATAATTGGTCATTTTAACACTGTCAAATTAATCCATGGATGTCAAATTGCTTATAATCATTACTAGGATGGCTGATTGATAATTTGATGCTGAGATTGTGTCAGGAATGAACCCCAATAGTGTTTTTGTTAGATTTGACATCACTGGCTGATGCCAAGATTGTCAGAAACTATATAATGTTAAATATATTATTCAAATCTCTATGTTAACTTAGTGAGAGTATAAGGATGATTCCCAATAAGCCAAATGGTCAAACTCGACACCAGTTACTGAGGCTGAGGACGTTGAGGCATAATTATTAATTAAATAAGTCAGATTATCCTAAATCAAGGGTTCGACATAGGTTTTAGGTCATTGGCGAATGAGGCCAAGGATGACCTAATTGTTTACCCATTCTGAGATCAGCAGACGAATTAGGCCATGGCTTATCAGTTAACTGACTATAGTGACAGAGGATCCAGTATAATAGTGTAAGGGCTGATCCACTGATTGAATGTTACCATGATAAAATGCAAGATAAAACAGCAACAGATGCTGCCTGAGCCAATTTGATACATCAGACGTTAGGAATAATAAATCAAAAGGGTTGATTGCTATTTAAAGAGCTGATTATTGAGAGATGGCAATGAATGCCAAAGATAGTTAAAGTCGGGGTAACACCTATAAAATTTTTAAATCTCTTTTGATAAAATAAGCTTCATATCCTCAAACTTAGTCCTTTAATAATCTTTGGTTTCCTTACCTTTGCTCGTTTTCAGCGAACATAGGCTAGCTTGGATAGTAGAAGAGGGACAGTGTATCCCCAAAGGTTAGGTTCCGGGATAAAACTCCTGGAGTGGTAAGTGCAACCAAGCTACATCCTGAAGCTGCAGAGATACCCCGCGAGAACTTAGCCAACTGGCCACCAATAATGATGAACTGAAAGGATTAAAGGGAAGGAACCCTGAGGGATCAATAGAGGCTGCGAACCATGATAGTTGGACAAGTTTCAGGAGAGGACCTCTGAGCCATAACTAGTAACTAAAGTATCAGAAGTTGAAGTTATTGGTATGCTGTGTTAGTGGGTTGCACTGCAGATTTTTAGGAAAAAGGTCAACAATGATGGTGAAAGAGAAAGAGCCATCAGTCTTTATACTTTTTTGGCCTGGCACACTAGCAGTGTCCTGAATTGTGCAAAATTGAAAAATTTGCAACAGCTTCCCAGGCGTTTCAGAGCATCGTTGATGTGAGGGAGCGGGTAATAGTCCATTTTTAGTTATCTTGTTTAAATGGCAGTAATCCATGCTAATTCAGAGGATCCATACTTTTTGCATACAAGCCACAAAGGAGAGACTTAAGGATTCTTTGATTCTCTGAATATCCCTGCTTCAGCTAGTTAGTTCAGATGTTGAGAAATAATGGTGTTTTAGCCTATAAGCAGCAATATGGTTTGGATTGAGAAATATAGCAGAACATGTATACATCTTGTAATTTTACCTTGTGAGACCATATTCATTAGGACTAGTACTAAAGATGTCACTAAACTTGTCCAACGGCCCGTCAAGCTCCTTCTTCTGTTTAGGAGTCAGATCCCAAACATGAACTCATCAAAATCCCCCACAGCATGAACAGATTCAATATCATAGTGACTGGTTAATTGGGTAAGTGCAACTTGTCCTTTTTTGATTCTGATAGGTTGTGTTGTTATATCTCCCAAGACAATACTCAGCTCTCCAGATTAGTTTGTGTCACTTAACCCTGGTAAAACTTTAGGTTCATGATCAAAGATTCTATCGCAACTGTAGACTTCCAAAATGATATCTGAGGGAATCTTCACACTAATTGACAAGATCATTTGGCTTTGATCCCCTGGATGAATCTCATAAACTCACTAGCACTCATCAGAAGCCTATTTCTTCACCAACAGAAGATGTAACTGCATAACACTCCTCTGGTAAGGGTGTAGTGGATGGGGTATATAGAATGATACATTTTTGTGATGGTTAAGGCTCTGCCTGACCACCGCAAAGCCTTGATCTTCCCTACAACAGATATTGAGGCTAATATTGGCAATAAAAACATTATAGGTTACAAGAATGAAAAATGCTCAAAGATGGCCTTTTACCAACTCATTTGCTTAAAATTTAAATAATTTTGAAAGTGGAGGAGGCAAGGCCCTGAAAATGGCGATTGGGTCAATATATAATGACCAATCAAAGTACACTGAGCATGTAAACATCAATGGCAAAGGAAAAATAACGGCATAGAGAATAAGAGGCCGCCAACCTAAAATCTGCTAAGAGTGAGAATGTCGATGACCAAGAGAAATGTTGTCACAGCAGATCAGAGGCTGCTGACCTGAATTTCTAGGACGGGAAATTGTTGAAAACCATAAAAATTGCAGCTCAGAAAATCAGGAGCTGTCAGCCAAAATTTAAGCCAAAAGAGGGATTACAGAGCATTGAGCAAAATGGCAGCATATCCAATAAGAATCTGTCAAAAAGGATTTAAATAAAATTAATTTAAAAGCTAGTAATAAGGATAAAACAAAAACTAAGAGATTTGAATTTGTCTCAAAGCACAAAATAAATTCAATAAAGTTATCATAACGTTCAAGGTACTCCATGGAAAGTCTAGAATGGTTCAGATAAGAATATTAGCCTCTGATATTCTTGAGGCAATCCTGGAGATAGCCCACTTCCTAAAGGATCCGCAGGAACATGTTCTACCATATCTCCCATATTAGATATAAAAAATAACAAAGATGCTTGACTTCAGCTTCTATTATATAATAAAAACCTCAAAAACCAAAATGAATTTTTTAAATCTAAAAATTTATTGAGATTTTTAGAAGATACTCTGGAATTTGAACGTATAATGGACTACACCTCAAACTATGATAAGGCTGTCAAATCTCTGTACGCCCTCTCCAGCGGGCACACAATACTCCTAAGCGTCAATAATGTCCTTACCATCTTTCAAGGACTTATCAACAACCGTTCATCAAGACAATGAACTAAGGATTAAACACCGCTGCACTTACCTGAATGTGAGCCCTTTACTTGGCCCTCTGCTAAATTGTTTCGTGGCAATGTAGAAAAATCCTGTCCATTACATTAGATGAATTCATCTAAATTTATCTCTTTTATGGGATGGGATTTAGAAGCCTTATGAGAGAGCCCTACCAACTTGGTATGATTTCACAACCACTCTCCTGGTCAATTTTTTCATCCTGTTCCTATTAAGGGAAGCCGATCACCTTTTCCCATCCTAAGGGAACCCCGCTGCTTATGTCCAACGCTTTAACTTTGCATCTGATGTTAGATAAGCAATGACCCTGGAAGAGTTGAGTGATTTGCAGAACTTTATCCCAATCCATATTGCAAACCCATCTCACCATGGCCTCTGGGAGACCATGGAGGCTTCCCTTCAGATCGCCCAGTTGATAGCCTAGCTTCCAAAAAACCTGCACATCAGGCTCACTGACCTATTGGAAACATATCTGGTTTTTCCAACTTCTCTGGAGGAATGCCTCCATATGGTCAAATGAGCTGCCACCCCAAATGACTCTCATGGTGACACCTGGTCAGAGCTCTTGTCCCTCTTCCCAGAAATAATAGCCGTCATGTAGTGTGCCTTGATTTTCCACCCTTTAGGCAAAACCATGAAAGTGACCCCCTCCCAGCTCGCACAGATATTCCAACAGAACCTACACCAGACATCCTCACTGCTATGGCCGCCACCCTCCTGGGGGCGACCTTGGTGTAGGAAGTCAGTTGCCTACCAGGTGGATAGCCAGTTATCCCTGACTCAAGCCAGGATCCATGTTACTGGGAACCACAGATGATTTCGTGGATGATGTGTAGAGTCAGAGCCTGTCTCCAACCATTCAGGACAGTGGGCGCAGGTAAGCATTAGCAAACCCACTTCACGCCCAATGGCCCTGATAAAGCAATTTCCAAAAACTCAAATGCCGATGCATACAATCTCCGACCAACACCCACTCACATCTTTTCACTCAATAAAGAAAATGATTCTTCTTATATTTTTTTACATATATAAAGCATTAAATGAAAGGAACATAGTTGAGATTGCTTAGTTGTGAGCACTAGTGGAAACAAGGGTTGAAGAGAACTACTTGAACTGGGAGTTAGATATAAAACTGAAAGTATCAATGCAAGAAAAGGATATTATAGCTTTCATGGACACAACTAAGTCATCAACTTACTGGAAGATTGAGCCAAGGATAAATCTACAACTGGGACCCCAACATCTCTGGAAAACCTTCAGCGCCATACAGAACCTTCCCCACCCCATCATTTTGGGTATGAGTTGGAGGCAAATTGTACTCCTTGCACTTTGACTTGGAGGAGGGCCAAGTGATGCTCCACCCAAAGAACTTAGATCCATCAATGTTAGAATTTCAACCTTGGGAAGACGCAGGAATAGCGTGAACTCCGTGCACCTATTAACAAAGACAAAAAGGGCACTGGAAGAGTTCAGAGACTTTCAAAATCTGTTCCAGAGAAACGTCACTGCTACCTGCGCCACAAATGGCCCCTTCGCGTTCTTGTTAAAGACCAAAGAAGACGCTGAGATTCCTAAAGGAAGCCCATTGTACCTTTTGAACCCCATCGAAGGAAGCTCTAAACAAGTATGTAAAGGACAATTTGGAGTGAGGGACGATTTTGCCTCTAAAAACTCCAGTGAGGTCCCCCATATTCCTGGTTCCCAAGGCTAACAGAGAGCTCCTCCGCAGTGAAGACTTCTGATGACTGAATGCCATAACCAAAATGGACCCATACCCCATCCCACCGATAGCGAGCATCTCTTAGATGATTGTGGAAGGCCAAGTATTCTTAAAGTTGGATTTAGTGAACGCCTTCACCAAGTACCAGTTGTACTTGAACACCAACAACAACCTTTTAAGTCTCACCTGAGTGTGTATGAGTATAAGGTTATGTTGTTTAGAAACAATAATGCACCAGTAGTGTTAATTAATCATCAACCATGCGCTCGGCGACTTTCCTGGGAAATACTGTGCCATGTACATGGACAACATCTTGGTGTTCTCTACAAGCCCTGAGAAGCCCACACGGAGGATGTTAGGAAAGTTATCAGGGTACTGGATAAGGTAAAACTCCATTTATAGCCTTCTAAATGTGAGTTCACAAAGCTCAGTATCATTCCTGAAGAACGGTTTATTCAAAAAGGGAAAGGCCATCTGTCCAGAAAAGCTGACAGCAGTAAAGGAGTGGTTATTGTGAACGGAAAAGATGGGGGTAATAATAATGTTAGGGGTGGTAATTTTCATAAAGGGATTCACCAGGTACCTCTCAGAGATTGCTGCCCTACTTACTCAAGTAACCAGGCAAGTTGCTCTTCGAAAGATAGAATAGAAAAAAGATGGAGTTCCAGGCCACTAATAACGCCCTTATCACAGCATGAGTACTATTGCACCCTGACGCTGACCTGCCATTCATCATGGAGTCAGATGACTCCAATTTTGCCATTAGGTGGTCCTCTTACAAGTCATTGAGGAAAATTTGGAGCACCCAGTATGCTAGTTTAACAGGAAGATCCTTCCGTTGAAACAAACTACCACACTTACAACAATGAAATCTTGGCAATAAAGCTTAGGATGTGTGGCAGCATCATATGTTGTATGCACACCATCAGTTCAAAAATTTGGACTGACCATAGGGCACAGATTTCCACAGGAACCCAAATAATCTAGCAGAGACAAGCGCGTGGCACCTAGAGCTGTCTCATTATGACCTCAAGATAGAATATAAGACAGAGGTGAGCAACTTACTTCCTGACCTACTTAGCCAGGACTAAAAAATGATTATATGAAAGAGGAGTTCAACGTGTTCAACTTGGCTATGATGCTCCCTCCCTAGGTGTTTGCTGAAATCCAAAAAGATTTCTTTGACTTAACAAAGCGGATTTGTATAGCACAAAGATGTGCCAAAATTGGGGACAAGGTTAGAGGGGGATAAAGGAAGGGAATCTTAGCGATAGTCACAAGAATTACAGGAAGCAGGGGACATCATCCTGCACAAAGACCGCTTATGGGTCTAACGCTCAAGCTCCAAACTAAGGTCATGGAGTTGCATCATGAACGCCCTCTGGAAGGAGACCTTGGTGTCAGGAAAACAAAAGATTTGATTGACAAGAACTACTAATGACCATGTCTGGTGGGAGCTGTAAGAGTATACGCCGCACAATGCCTTACCCATTTCCAATTAAAACCATTCTGAAGCAAACCTGCAAGGAAGTTGAAAACACAGCAGATTGATCAAATGCAGTGGATATAGGTCAGCGTAGATTCCTTTACTGGTCTTTTGAAATAAGGGTTATGACGCGATCTTAGTGGTAGAAGACCAATTTATGAAGTGCATGGAGTTTGCCCAAGCACCTCCAAGGTCACAGCAAAAAACATGCTGGGCTTTATTTAAAGAAAGGTCTTCGCCTGACATGGACAACTGGACTAGATTATCTCAGACAGGGAGTCCACAGTTTATCACTAGGTTCTGAAAAAGCCTCCTAGAAGATCCGAAGATTAAAAATGCCACTCCTCTGTATATCATCCCCAATCCAATGGCCAGATGGAGAGGGTCAATTAGATCCTCAATCAATACATACGATTCTATCTCACCACATGACAAGAGCAATGAATCAATAACTGAGAATTTTAAAGCCCAAATATAAAGTCAGGTGCATTTGTTGATAGGCATGTCCCTCATTTATGTAAACCATGGATACCACCAATGGATGATGGAGGGCCGCACTGGATGAATGAAACCTGCAGTGGATGATTTAATGACTGGAATGAAGGAAAAGATGAAGATGCTGAGGTCCAACCTAGAGAGAACCATGGAAGTCCAGAAGAGGAAGGTGGACATCATTAATCCAAGGCTCCGCCCCTCAAAGATGAAGATTACTCGATGATCAACACCAAACACTGATTATTTCCTTGGAAGTGTCAGAGGTTCAGACCCATCAACCTAGGGCCACACAAGATCATCCACAAGGTGAATGAGGTGGCATATGATCTAGATTACTAAAGGATCACGTGCAGATCTGGTATTACATGTATCTTAGCTTAGGAAATTTGAAGGCCCTGTACCAAATTGAATTGGAGTCAGTCCAGTTGGAAAGCCCGGAGAGGCAGAGTATGAGGTGGAGGATATCCTATATACCAAGGTATCCTGCAGAAAGTGATGGTACCAAATCAAATGGGTCAGCTACCCAATAGAGGAGTCATCCTAGGAAACTACCGCCAACTGTACCAACTGACCCAGAAGGGCGAGGAATACTAGGGCGCAAAATGCTTTCATCTGGGGGAGTTATTTGACAGTCAATGTTCTTCCTGACTACCACATAGCCTTGATTTTCCCTGTGGCGGAGATTAAGGCAAATATTAATAATTAATTATAAGGCATGAAGTAAGGACCCTAAAACTGGCATCATGATGAATTTTTGCTGACAAATTAAGTAAATTTGAGAGCAGAGAAGGCAAGTCTGGCAGAAATGGCGACTGTGCCAATTAAAGAATGCCAACCCAAATCTGCTAAGCGTGTGATGTCGATGGAAAAGAGACTTGGCAGCACAGTGTATCAGTGGCCGCCAGCCCAAAATCCGCAGAGAATGAGGATGTAGATGACCAAGTGAAACAGTGGCGCAGAAAATCAGAGTTTGCCAGCCTGAATTTATCGCAATGGGGAATGTTTTGAACCATATAGAATTGCAGCTCAGTAAAACAAGAGCTGTCAGCCCAATTAAAGCTAAAAGAGGGAATATCTAGCTTTGATCCAAATGATAAACTAGCAAATCAGAACCCGTTAAAAAGGCCTAAGCAAAATGAATTTATAAGTTTGCAATAAGATGAAACAAAAACGGTGATAAATTAGTTTTTGTAGCAGAAAATAAATGAAAAAAGCTTTGATAACATTCAAGGTACTTAACAGAAAATCTAGAATGGGCCCACACAAGAATATTGGAGACTGAGATTTCAATGCAAGCCTTCAGATAGCTCACTTCTTGTAGACACCACAGGAACAAGTTCTACAAAATCCCCTATATTATAATATAAAAACAATCTAACAAAGGTGCTTAAGGCAACTTCTTCTAATATATAATAAAACCTCAAAAAAGCATTTAAATTTAAAATTTAAAATCAACTATTGAGAATTTAAGAAGTTACTCTTGAATTTAATGGAAAATGGACTATACCTCAAACTATGATAAGACTGTCAACTCTCTGTACGCCCCTCTCTTCTAGACAGACAGTCCTCCTAAGCATCAGGTTTATCCTTATCATCTTTCAAGGATTTATCAATAACCGTTCATCAAGCCAACAAACTAAGGATTTAACCACCACGGCACTTTCCTGATTGTAAGCTCCTACTTGGAACATCCTTCTAAATCGTTTTATGACATTGTGGAGAGATTTTATTATCATGATATACACCACATAATTATTTTTCTGCTCTCTCACCAAAGCTAATAAAATAAAGCCACGCAAGGGTATTTTTAGGTTTTTTTTTATATTGGGGATTGTCATTTACAAGCATAACTTATGGTCCAAGATGAAAATTTGAAGCCATTGAACAAATTGATGCAGATGAGTAACAATCGCAATATTCAGGTGTTCTTTGCATATTAAGTTTTACAACTAAAAAAGAAAGTTTAGCAAAAAAATAAATCCTTATTTCACCTCCTTAAAAATGATTTATGATTCAACTGGTGTAAGATCTGAAAGCTGACCTTTGATAAACTCAGGCTTTGCCTACCCTAAGCGCAGCTATTAACGGACCAAACTTAGATGAACTGTTATTATTAAGATAAAAGAATTACACCTGCTGTAGGTCTGAGCCACCACTACTTGATTTTAAAGGATTGTAGCTTCCCGTGGCTTACTGCAGTCAGACATTGGATATACATGAATAAGATTTATACATAACTGAGAAAGAGTGTTTAGAAGTCCTCAATGCATGTAAACATTTTCATGCTTACATTTATGTAGCAAATTTAATGGTGGTAGTGAATGTCTCCCTGAACAGGTTAAAGCATCTAAAGGAAAAGGAAAGGTAATTGTCCTGATGAGCTTTATAAATACATGTATATGAGCTTAAAATATTAAACCAAATCATCTTTAAACAATAAAAGGCTAATAGTCTTTCATGACTTTCTCTGTGGCCTTAGCGGCTGATATAGCCAAAAAATTACACATTAAAATGATAACTCAGCACTATGGCAATGAACCGGAAAGGTTCAACGCACTATAAAAAAATTAAGGCTTGATATTTTTATTTGGGAATGAGAAAAACTATAAAAGAATATAATTTTTATTTAACTGAGGTAAGCTGACCAGGGGATGGACAATACTAAGCTCAGAGGGGCAAAACTTATAATAAATTAAATTGAACAAACATAAACAGATGAGCGTATCACAAAATTTTAATTAAAAAATAAAAATAAAATGATCCAACCAGGTCAGATGCTGTAAACCTCTATTTGACTATGGTGAGGGGTGAGTGAGGATTGAATGGCTCATCTTCTTCCTCTGTGTTGGACAGTTTATGGAAGAGCGCTGAGAGCACAGGCATGGATGCATCCTCAAAATAGGGGTTGAAGTAGCAGTATGGGGCTTAAAGCTCGAATTTTACTATAATGAGGGTGGTTTTATATTCTGATATGACTTTCTCAGCTTTGAGGCAAACTTTGGGAAGGATGGTGAAGATGACTATGTTGTTGCTGGTAATGTGGGTCTTGGGGTCAAATTTTACGATCATCAAAATTTTTTGTACTGCTTTGTTGGCAACTTGGTGAATCAGAGGAATTCTTTATGAACTTGTTGCATAGGGGAAGGACATGGACGGGTATCCCCTTGGCCAAGGCTATAACTGATTTCACTGAAGCCTTTTGGAGGGGGTGACAATCAGGGGAGACAACAGCCTCTTTGGTGAGTTGGTGGTCACTTCATAACTCATTGGCATTGGAGCACTGAGCATAGTGCCAAGTTGGAAATTTAGATGCATATTCTTCATTATGGTATATTTTGAGGCCTGAGGCCTTGACCAAGTCAGGGATGGGTTTTCCAAATTATCAACTTCTTCCAAATAAACACATGGATTTTGGTTGAAAACATTAGGTTGATCAGCATACAGGTGGGTTGGGTTGGATGGCTGGATAAGTTTTTTTTAATTTACTTGGGTCTATGCTGGCTCCTGATTAGTTGGAGTGGAAGTGGGATTTTGCCATGTAGGTTAATTATTGGCTGAATCAGCGGCAGTTGCATATACCATTTTTAGGTGGAGGGGGATGGATAATTGTGCCCCATTCAAAAATGTTTCTATGTCATCAATGGGAGCATCATGGGGGAGTTGAATTTGTGGGCTCCAACTTGGGCTATGATGTGGCAGCGCCGCTTCATCTGGTCCAGGTCAAAACAGATGGGGCAGATTGTGCGCCATTTATCTAGTCTGGCACTAAAGGGTGGTTGGGGGAAGAAGGGACAAAAGTGTGAGGGGGTTTTAAAATGGCGATTTTGGTTGATATTGAGCATACAGTTGAAAAGGTGCGAGGGCCTGCAAGTTGGTTGGCTCCATTAAAAAACCACAAATTGTAGAATGGGGTCAGCGCCATATACTGACAACCCAACTTTTAGTTCAATATATAAAGTATCAGGGGGAGGTGGGTGGGGAGTCCTGCAAATTGAACCACAAGAGTGGTATTATTAGGCATCAGGGTGTGAGTGGTTGGGATGGGGTTCCCTGGAACACCAGGGGAATGTTGGCTACGATTGCAGCCTTGGCTTCACAGGTGAAGCTGAGGTCAAAGTACCCCTTGTGGGGGCGGAAGTTGATAAATCCTGCAGGCTGAATAAGCGCCTGGGCTAATTCTATAATTTGTTTGTCATTGTAGGAAAAAAAGTTGCCACACTTAACCTGGAGGCTAAATTGCATCTTGCTTTGAGGGAGCATAATGAGTCTAAGAGGCTCTGCTTGGAAACGTGTAAGGTGGAGAGTGAGATCCTTGAAGGACTTATTGACCTGAGGCATTGGTGGGGGGGCTGGTTGACCTAGTCCAAAAGCATTTTCCTGCTGGGCGGAAGATGCTAGGAGGGTTCACCACTGCCCATTTTAAAGCTGCGGTTGTTAGGGCTGAGGACATCAGGATTTTGTCATGAGTCCGTTTTTTGAAGTTGTTTAGTTCTGCTGTAATTTAAAATTTACTTGAAAATAATATTGAGCAGAAAGAAAAAATTATAGGGATAATAATGAACAAAAAACCTGTTTATAAGGCCCACCAAAAAAACTGACTTGCTTATTGTAGCCATAAGGTGACATGGCATTGATGATATAAAAATGCTTAAACAACTACACTCGTAATATTATTGAAAATTGTCCCTTTGACCTTCATGAGATGCTTAGCTGTTGCAAAGAATGACAAGATGAAGTAGATAAATAAGGCATTTACTATCAAGAAATGAAATCTACCATTGATATACTATTTATATCATTGTTGTGGGCCTATTGCTAACATATGTGAACATTTAAGTATATAATTGTGGTCAATGATCACATAAATAAATCGGGTGGAAGCTAAAGAAGTTAGTAATTGGGCTCTACACTAACAGATAATCGTATGATAAAGTACATAGTATATTATCATGGTTGCCCACAGTTTTTAACTGACAATGGTATTAAGATTAAATTTCTATCTATTTAAAATTAATGATTTGATGGGTATACGAGGGTACTTATCAACGTCTTACCACCCTGAGACTAATGGCATTATAGAACTAGTCATTGGTACTTTTGTTGAAATCCTCCAAAAGTTTATTACCAAAAAGGCGTACATCTGAAATCTCTTATTAACATCCGCCATATTTATATTATTGCTTGTCATTGGTCAACAGGGCAAGCACATTCTGATTATTATATGGGAAGCATCCTGTACTACCCCCATTTTTACTCGTGCATCAATGAAAAGAACATGAGTTCAACTGATAATTAGAGAAACTCACCCAGACACCAATCCAACTACAATGCAAAGTATACTCTAATGCAAGGTCTCAGAAGATTAGATCTAAGTAACGTGGTAATAAGGATTGTTGAATTTAAATAGATTTGACATAAGGGATTTGATCTCTTATTTTAATATAATGCCTTTGACAGGACTATCAAACTGATATTAGTAAGAAAAGAAACTAAAAAATGCAAGCAAACATCCATTTATGCCTACACTTGGAGAGAACCCAATAAGGTCTACATTATCAAATGGGTGCAAGCTAAGTTACTTAAAAAGGCCAAAAAAAGCTATGGAACTAAGGCCATAAGTTCTCCTTTTTAGTACTAGTGGTGCTCAACCCAAGAGAGGGGGTCCACCACGCATCTTTAAAGGCTGTGTGCCAAACAAAGGTCAGATCTAAAAATTCCTGACATGCTGCTGCGGCGTTAGCTTAAGTACCATATTAGAAAGAGAAGAGGGGTCAAGGGATTTGTGTCTGGTGTCAGATCTTTCAGATGGCGGGCAAAGGAAGACAAAAAGGGGGTTGGAGCGTCAGCGGTGTGGGGCAGTAGGAAAAAAGGAGGGTTATCTTTATCAATGAAGCCAGTAGTGTGCATCGTCTTAATGTATTAGCGAGTTGGTGTTAGCAAAGTTAGTGAATCAGTTATGAAGTGAAGGACTTGATGCTTTGGTTGGTTTGAGGGTAGTTGGAGTTGAACAGTGATAATCTCTTATGTTGACACACACGCGGCCTGCTACAATTGCAAGTTCTTTGACATTGAACTTTGCTCCCTCAGGGAAAACTATAAGGAAGTTAGGGATGAGAAAAATCTCACAAAGTGGCTTGATTGCCATATGGAGGGCTTAGTGGAGGAGGGAGTTGGTAGGGCAGCGGCTTCTTAAACACCTTATGATGTATATCTTTTTAAATCAAAGATTTTTTATAGACAGAAAAGACAAGGGGGAGTCAATTGGGGGGTGTAAATAATTCTTACCAGTAAAAGTTGGTTTTAATTCTGAAGGAACGTTCGTCATTGTTGGTCCATTTGAATTCTTCAAAATGGTTTGATACTGCCAGCGATGGGCCAGAGACAGATGTTGGTTGGGTAGCGGATACTGATTGGCCATGCACAATTGACCATGGCAATTCTGTTAGCACATGAGCCATGATCTACAAAGCCATGGTTCTGGCGGTTAAGCTTTGAATGGATGGAGCGGTGGGAGAAGCACCCTTAGCAGATGAGGATAAAGGTGGGAGAGCTAATCCCCATACAAAGACTGCCTAAATCAGTAGCAGGGCCTATGCCAGAGGAGTGGCAGAAGCAGTTTCAGCTGGTAATGCTAGAAACTTGCGCTTTAAATGGTCAAGATCAAGGCAAAAAGGTAAATGGCGTGGCCATTTACAACATGTTCCCAGAAGGGATAATCAAGGGCAGTTCTGATCACAGCATGGGGAGGTATCATGAGGTGTGTTCCGCAACAGAAGAGGCATATTATCACAAAACATGAAGCCCAGAGAAATGATCAGCACAATTTGGAACCCATGGACTATAGCGCAGGGTCAGCACTAAAGACAGGAAAGCCCTCTTTGAGCTCACGGCGGAGGCGTTCTAGGGAGAGGTGGGAGGGCAAGCTAGCAAACTGGACCACCTGTGTGACCTCATCCAGCAAGCAAGATTTGATAGTTGGAATGGAGTATTTGTATAAATTAATGGCAGCTGTGCTTCTGTCAAGGCGTGGACTTCACAAAAGAAGAAAATATCAGAGTAACTCTTATATAGTGGAAGTCTATAAATATGGCGGTTTTGTAAACTTCTATGGCCATCGTGATGATGGCCGCGCTCACATGTGGGGAAGCGGTTTCAAACTTGACCCAAAAGCTGAAATGCAGGTTGCTCTAAGGGAGCACCAGGGGTCTCTGAGAACTGCTTGGGAGCATGCAAGTTGGTGGGCTAGGTCCCAAGGCAGGACGTAGCAAATGGAAGTATTTGCAAAGCTAGCTGGTGCAGCCCAAGGGCGCTTTGGCAGCAGTTGATAAATGCAGGAGGCGGCACACCGCCACCCCAACTGGGGGCAGCAGGTTTCATTAGAGTCAACATAGGTTTGTAGCAACTCAGGAAAAAAGGGTTAAGTGTAAAACTTAATAAAATTTCGATTTTATTTATTAAGTGGCTGAAAAAAACCAAGAGTTTTTAACCAAAAGTTCTCAATAGCCTAATCTGCTCCCACTCATTTTGTTTCCTGACGTTTGCAAAAAAGGAGGAAATTTTGCAATTACTTTGGCCAACCTAATTTTATAATTATGTACTCAGTTTTATATTTTACTATTTATGTAGATACAAAGTTTAATTAATATGCTACGCTGATGTTGATCTATAGGATTACTTTAATAAATTTCCTTGCATGTGGCCTATATACTATATTAGCTGTTAAAGTTGTATTAAATTTATTGGCAACCTTTCTGACACCTTCAACCAATGGTAATTATAAAGTAAAGTCAGATATCTAATACTTATCAGTATATCTATTCCTAATTTATAGAATACCTCAGACTGTTGGTTTTGGTCAGCATACAATTATTATATATCATATTATTCTCTACCTTACTCATGCTAATATAGTCAAACATAAATAGGTTAATTATATTCTGTTACAACCATCCGATGGTCTCTGTTGCAATTATTTATTGTTATTATTATGAAATTGCCACAAACTCTTAAGGTGTTTGTTTCCATGCCTATTTTTAATATCATGAATATATCCTGCCATTATTGAGTACTTCTTAGAAACAATAACTTGTATCAATAAGATATCTAGGAATTAAAAGAGAAAGTATAATAGGTTTTCCATTCAAAAAGGGATCTTTTCCCACTGGGACCATCTAGTACTAAAAAAAAGGGATCTTTTCCCACAAAGCTTATAACATATAAGGCTAAAAACAACCCTATCAGTAGAAGAGCCATTGTTAATTTTTAATACTATAGTGTATTCTACTTTTTCTAGATATTATACCCTATTCTTATATAAGCTTGCTTTTCATATTTCTCAAGGGTACTTTAATCAAACAGCACCTTGGTTTTTGTGTTTATTGACCTGTGCACCTGAAATTGGACGCCCTTTGTCAAATCTACCATGGAATGCACATATATTAATACTAATATTAATATGATATAAGTGAGTGCTATTGTGTGCAGTGGGGCACCAATCACCAGTATTCACTGAATTAGTTGAGAAACTTGACATTATTTCAGATATCAAACACTGAAGTGTAGGTACTTGAAGCTTAAGACAATAACATCTCTAGGAGTTTATAGTGCACTGCTGCTGCGTTTTGGTTCATCAGTAGTATAAGCTTCTGGTATAGTTTCACTCAATAAAAAATATTATATTTCTCAACTTAGGACCTCTTTTATAAGAATTTATTGGATTTTTGGCTTTTTAAAAGAAAAATTAAAAGTTGTGAAAACTGAGTGCCCTCAGCCATAAGAATGGAAGTTGTAAATGGTCTTTGGGATGGTTTCGTTCTTAAGAATGCTAAAGAGAGGCGATTTTGTAGCATAATTTCTTCTTCAGGGTCCAGTATTTTGCACTATCCTGGATTACAATACCTATTATCATAACTATGCAAAGAGAATTTAAAGTAAACTCGTCAATAAGATAAATGATAACCTTCATTTGTTAAGCTTTCAATATTATAGGATATGTAGGGGCATTGTGACACATGTGGAGCACATGTCTCTTTTGTTCAAGGTCTTTAGTTCCCTTATAATACAAGGGTCAAGCCGTGATTTCACTTAGATCAACGTCAGATTGTGACCTCCCATTGTGCTAGGGCATCCAGATGGTAACTTTTAGTGTCTATATGGAATCTCATCTCATGACGATTACCAAAACTCTTTGATTAGTTATTCCCATTTGGTGGTAAGGGCTCATCTATCAATAATACATTTGATTCAGAAAGGCTTGAACCCATCAGGAGAAAGGTCAAACGTTTTTTTCAGATCCTGAGATAATTTAGACTGTTCTGGAGTAGGTATGCTGACATGTCCCCTCAAGGTACTGGTAGAGGGGGAAATAAGGGCGCATGAACCTATTATGTATAAGGTTGAATACTATACCTTGAACGACGTTAGCAATAGTATGTTTGGAGCCAGCCTTATAGAATACACTGTAGGGTCCTGACCAGGAGTTATTCAACTTATTTGGCTGACCACCAGGGTGGTACTGATAGAATAACACCAAGTCCTTAATGTGGAAAAAGGATTTTAGATAGATGTTAGGAGTTTGACAATTAGTTTCCTTGGTGGTAGCTTTTTTTAGTACTAGATCCTTGGTGGTAGCTTTGATGATCCTAAAAGTGACTAGTACTTGCAACTTACTTATTTCATTAACTAGTGATCCCATTGTAAATTCAGCAGTATCAGAAGAAGCATACTCTAGTAAATACTGGACGCTACTTGGCGGTTAAGTCTCCTTACCATATTTGCCTGTAATGGGGAAATTATATTACTCTATGGTACCTGATCTGACAGGCTAGTAATGCGGATAGCAGGTAGTTATTCCATCACATGGGGTATGTGGGAGCCATCTTACATATAATACATGGTGCCATTTGCCCACTCAACCACACCATTTATTGAAAGGTTACAAGTTGATTAAGTATTTTGGCTAATATTAAATGAGAAGGCAAACTCGGACAAAATGGGAAGTGAATTTAAACTTATTGTTTAATAGTAGAACACTTGGGAATCCATATTAGGTGAAAATGGAGTGGAACAAGAATAAGGCAGTAGCCTTGGCTGTTTTGGCAGGTACTGAGATGGTTCAACCCATTTGTTGAGATGGTTGATGGCTAGGGTGATATAGCGATGGCCATGGATACCCGTGGACTAGGGCCCTATAACATCCATGCTAATGATGCTAAAAGGTGTGGAGGGGCAACAACTTCATATTGGAAGATGAGTTTGGTTTATCTTGAGTTGTTTGTCAAAAAAGCATATAATCCTCTTTAATAGTCTTCAGCATCTGATCCCAGTAGTATTGTTTCCTTAGCCACTAATACATTTTTGACTGCACCATATTCTATCTGGGTTTATCCTTCTAGGAAACTTCAGTCCTTGAGGAGGGTCATAAATAGAGAAGCCAATTAAAATAGTGCTTCTTATATCACATAACATCTCTTATTTGAATAAATCAAGCCATTGAGCGTAGCGCCAACACCGTTTCCTGATAGTTATAGTTCCCATCGTTCTAGTCGTCCAATCAAGTCTCTACAAGCGGTCTTCTCCAGATAACAATACAGCAAGGGCCAGAATCCTGGATAACCCATCAGCGTTTTTATGAGTAGTGCTCATCCAATACACCATCAAATATCATAGCTCTGATGTTTTTAGGTATCTTCTGGCCAATTGACAGTCAGGTCTATTATCTTCTAGAGCCACCTTAAGAAAGGCGATCAGTGACAATATGGAACAATAACCATATTAGTAAGTCCAGTTTTGTTTGAATGCGAGAAATACACTAACCGTCTTTGCCCAGTGACTCTGTAGTTCCGTTAAGCTTTAGTTAAAGTTTTGCTGTAATAAGCTATGGTTTGGTCGACTTGTTACTCATCTATTTGGGTTTAGGATATCCCTTTCAGCTACGTTGCTGGCATCCATAAAGAATACAAAGGGCCAGTCAAATTTTGGGTTGATCAGCACAGGCTGAGAGAGGAACGGTCTAAAGAGCTTTGAAACCTGATCCTTTTGAGGCTCCATTTGAATGGTATGTTCTTGTATAGAAAATATTCCAAGAGCTCAACCAAGCCAGAAAGCCAGGGTATGAATTAGATGTAGTACCTTACCATGTCTAGGAACACTTGAATGTCTTGAAGGCTTTAGGCGGCGTCATTTTCATTATAGCAGCAACTTAGTCCAGCTGAGACCAAATTCTTCTTTAGTGGCCTTGTGCCCTGGAAACACCATTTCAGGTTAGAAGATGGAGTATTTGGAGGGTTTGAGCTTTAACAAAGCTCATTGAAGTGATAAAAACATGACAAAGTTGATTTAAGTGGCCGTTTAATGCCTTGGATATGACATGATATTATCAAGGTGCATTAGTTTGCAAAAATTATCTCAAAGCATCAAAGAGTTCATCCATAGCTAGGTAGATGGTGGTAGGGGCATTACAAAGCCCCTGCGGCATTTGGGTCAGTTTAAATAGACCTTTGTGCGTTATAGGGGCGCACTTGGCTCAGTGCTCATGAGCCAACTCAATTTGTCATTTTCATTGGCAAGTTCCATTGCGGAAAAGTATTGGGCCCTGCTAAGGGCTTGAGGGAATCATCAATCCAAAAATGAGAGTAGCTTATCTTTAATAGTGTGGTTAAACTTATTATAATCCATGATAACATAATGGCTTCCATCTTTTTTGTACAATTAGTAGAGGAGATAACTAAGGTTTTTTGTGGGTAATGCAACCATGAGATCAAAATCCTTGAGTTCAGTGGTGACCTGAGCCTCGTCCACTTTACTCTTCTGGTTAGGGCTTGAGCATATAATTTAAGAATTCCTCATTTCCATATTATGCACAGCCACTTTTACCTTTCTGAAGTAGTATGTGGATGTGGATAATAGGACAAAATAACCCTCAAGGAGCTCATCAATTTTTCCCTTTGTTCTGGTAATTAGGTCTTCCCCAGTGAAGTTGGTAACTAGAGCTACAATTGGGTATTCTTTTATACTAAATTCCTATATGTTCTTAAAGTTGAAAATAATACTTATGTAAATGATTGGCATAAAATGTAGGTAGGTGAATGTCGTAGTATGCCAAATAAGCTTGGGCCTTTGGAGTCAAGTCAGCCAGCAGTATTGAATTTAACCAGCGTAGGCAGGGTTTAGAATACTTGTGGTGGACAAGACCTTCTTAACAAATGGATTTCAGCCCCGAGCAATTTCTAATAGACTTCCAGCCAGTAATCTTACATGAATATAGGTATCCATTATTATCTCCGTCCCTTGAGGAATTACCTTGGGCTTGAATAAACAGGAACTCCTTCATTTCATTCACTATTAGAGAGGAAGATTGCCTTCAACGTTGGATGTGGTAATCTAGCCAATCAATCCAGTTTTTCATTTTCCAGCAAACATGTCTGTGCCTTCACGTGTTACTTGCTGTCCTTGGATGTCTTAGATATCAAGGTATGCAGGTACCACGCAAGGATAGGATGCCTTCTACATATTGGATCTGGCATCATATTCTTGGAGAAATTGAGATCCAGAAATAAGTCATATCTAGGGTTATCCAGAGTTATGCCTGCAGCGTTTAATATATTTGGACCAAACTGGATGGGGTGTGCAGAATAGGCTCCTATAAGAAGGTGCATTAAGGCCTAGCAGTACCATACTCAATGTAATGGGGAAGATCAGGCACAATCTTAAATTTCTTATTAATTTGGATGAGATTATGTTCACTGGAAGTCCACTATCTATTATGGTGAGTACCAGAGAATTGTAAACTAAAATTGCAACTTTGAGTGACCAAATTATCAAATTGAGGCAGAAGGGTGTGAAACATTGGCGACTTATCATAGTAGTAGGCAGAATCAAGTCACTTATTGTTGACAATTGACTCATAGTTCGAGGGTTCACCAATAGTGGCCTTAGTGGTGCTTTCAGTCCTAGTTAGAGGTATGATGGAGATTGTGCCATCATAAAGAGCCTTTAAATTTATGATGACCTCTCTTTTCCTAGCTGTTCAATTTCTACCTCTTCCTCTTGACGTTTTTAGCACTCATTCTTAGTGTTTCAGCGGACTTGAAATAAGAGAATGTGGTTATTTCTTTATTCTTAGCCTCCACTGCATGCACTCAAAGTCTAGTTGACGTCTGGACTGTGGAGGGGTAAAAGTTAAAAATAGACGAAGGAATATCATTGTTTGACTCCTTGATATTACAATTGAAAGTGAAGGTTTAATTAATTCCTACCATGTGCAGTTTAACTTTGGGCCATGCATAAAGTACACAAAGGACGGTAGTACTGGCGTTATCTAAAGTGATTCAATTTGTAGCAACTAGTGGTTGTTCACTACCATAAAAACAACGTGAAAAGTCAGAGGGGTTTTGCCTTTGCTGAGGAGAATAGTCATGCTAGCTTGTCTTTAATTGTGAGGTTCTAATCAGAGGCAAATTCTTATATGAACGCGGTCTTGACTTAAGCCATGTTTAGTATTGCTGAAGGTTAGGTGTCATAGATTCCTGAGCTTCCTCACATAGGCAGTAAAAAATATTAATTTTTTTGCAATTGGTATCCTTCTACATAGAACTTTAATAAGCATATAAGTTGGACGCAATACTTTCTTGGCTTGGAATAAATTGTTCCTTAACGCTGGACTTAGAGGTTGACCCAACTGGTATTTAGAGGGCATGAACGCCAGTATCTATACCCTGGGTAGGCTTGAGATACTCCATGTCATGAAAGCAGCAAGATAAATTTAGACTGACCTGCCATGCTGAGTGCAAAACACCCAAATGAAAAGCGAAATACTAGAGGCACTGCTGCATACTCAACTGTTGTTAGAAAGGAAACGAATTTTGCATATAAGCGCCAATGTGCCATAGCTGTGAATAATAACCTAGCAACAAACCAGCCAAACATGACCTCAGGGCCCATGGGTTTTTGAAATAATTGAGTTGGGAAAGGTGGTTTGGATTTTGTCATAATAAAAAATGAAATTGAAATATGATTTTTATTGTAAATTTAAGAATAGAAAATTAACTATCAATTTCCTCAGTGTGCTATGACTGATTAAATAGATAGCTGATTTTAGGGAATAACTTAGAAAAGCTCAGGATTGGGGCCCTCAAGATTTAACCTAACCTAGAGAACTTTGAGCGAGAGGAAAAACGAATTTCAATCCAAACTGACTTTTTAGGATTTGGCAGCGAGCCAAGTCACTGTCAGTTCAACCTTGGATGCCCAACTTTTGGTTAAACTGCATTCTGATGGTTAGCACAATGGCGTTTTGCCCAATGGGCAACAGAAATTCCCCAAGGCCACCCCATGTAGGGGCAGCCCAAATGGTTGGAAATGGGTTTAGGATACCCAACCAGCCTGTACCAGGTCACTTTGGCATCCATTTGGCCAAGCGAAATGCAAAAATGATGATTCTGATTTTTGAGAGGTGGGATTCAAACTATTGTCAACATTTGATGATGAAATTACATGCTCATCGGGCTTTGTCCCTAATTTTTTCTTGGGAGGGGGAGTTCTGAATTGCCAACAATATTTCAAAATGTCCTGAAGTCATTGGCAATTTTGACAAAGGATGCATCACTGGACACATTTTGATTAATTTATACATGCCCATTGAACTTTGTCCCCAAAGGTTTTTATTTAAGTTTTAGACTGACAACATATTCCAATGGCCCAGTGCCATCAGCAAGTTTTGCTGAGAATTTGAAACTAAATTCCACATTCACTGAATGTGAGAGCCTGTAGGGCTTCATTACTGATGGTTTGTGGGTTTTGGACCTTGATTTTGAGGGCTTGGGGACTTTGACTTCATAAGAACTTTTTTGGCCCATAGGTATGGCAATTTTTGATTATTTCAGCGCAAATTCCCTCGTTTTGACGTACTGATTTGTCAGAGGGAATTGTGGGGACAGGGGGGAAGTTTTCAGAGGAAAGGCTGTTACCCAGCGCTTGTCTACCATATGGGCGAGATCACCCTGTGTGACAATAGGGATTGCCCCTTTTTTGGACCTTTTTTTTGAGGAATGGAAATAATGACTAATCAACGCAGATGAGACTCTCCTCCAAGCTTACACTCCAACTTAACATAAACTTGGGGGCTTGCTGATTGACCTTTCTGACAAATCCTGCCTAAATCATCCTGAAACTCATTCCAGAAACAGTTGAGCGCACTGGCATTGGCCTTATGATTGAGTTTGAGATTTTAAGTCAAATATTGCAAACTCACAGAAACTGACACAGGCATATATATTTTTAATTTTCATTTCAACTCATCCTTACATTTTTTAAGTAAATTTAAGGTTTTCAGACATTCTCAACTTAGAAGTCGAAAAATACCTAAGGTAATCTCAGAGTAGATGAACTTTTCATCCAAAGGGACTCCACATCCATGAGAAATATTCTCAATTTGCTCCTGTAGGTCTTCTAACTTCTTGAGCATTTCTCCACATCAAGGGTCCTTGGAAAGTTCAGATGGAGGAGCAGGTGTCCCAGGAGGCACAGGGAGGCCAGGGGACCCTAGGTAGTCAGTCGTTCTTCAGTCTCTACAAAGCCATGGGTCCCTTCACTACCCTCCAGACCCTCAGAACCTTGATGCCCTTAAGGCCTTTCAATAACTGTGTCTTTTCAGCACTAAAGCTGATTGTAGGGCTTCATTTTTTAGCTCAATGGTGCTATGCCCAAGAAGCCTGACATTAAGTACTTGAAGATGTCTAAGATCAACAACAATTATATTTTTTAGTTTAAAGGATGCCTAGTCATCACTTATGTCCTTTCAGCTATAGTATCTTTTCTATGGTAAGTATTGCAGAAATTTTGATGTATATACCAAAAAAAGATACAGAATTAACGATGTAACTTTATTATAGTATAAAATAGGGGTTTTTATATGCCACATATAACAATACAAACCCCAAAAGGAAAAGATTGATAAGAGCAATGGAGGGAGAAATCTGGAGGGGAGTCTCTTATTCAGTCAATACATTTTGTATAATTGGATGCATTTAAAATATATCTTTGATAGGGGAAAATTGTTTGTTGAATAACAAAGTCAGATGAGAATTGGTATTACAGGTTAATTTTAAAAGATTTTTGGTTCTTAACCTTTTATGGTCTTCATCTATATTTAATCCTTTAGTGCCACCTTAAGTAATTGTTGCCTGACCTTCTGATTATTTTTAATTCAATTATGTGGATTTCATCTCGTAGTATTTTAGGCACAACTTGGTCCAATGAAATTTTACTAAGGTCAAACTTGCCCTTACCGCTGTGGGGTTCCAGATGTTTTTGACTCACTAATGCTAATTGTTGCTTAATCCACAAAAGGGTTTTAGATAATAAAGATATAAAGCCTAGTAAATAAAAAAGTTAATTTTTATAAGGTTTTGTTAGTGTCAAAGCGGGTAAAAAAATGAGCCCTCTCAGTATTGTAACTTTCAAAATTCTAACTGCATTGAGGGTTAAAGGTTTTCAATGGTACACTCAGAAAAGTTTTGTATATTAAAATTAGTAAATATGTAAATTCAACTTGTCAAAGCTCAAAAACTCAATTCATTTTGGCAGAACAATGGAAGGGGAGTTAGATTTAGGCAAGATGTACTCATGGGGTAATGATTAAATATATTTTAGCTAATCCCCTTTTGAAAAATTATTGCATCATTGGGGCCCCCGCCAAGCCTATAAAAAGGGGTAATCCCCACTTATGTGTTGGCTTTGAATTAGACGTGACCTGGGGAGAAACCTTTAATGGACTCCCCAGGTTCCCCCACATGGTCGAGGCAATTTGACTTTCAAATTTGTTCTATTTGCCCGTTTAGAATTTGTAAAAGCGTTACCCCAATTTGCGGGGCTCCACCAAGAATTGACCAGGGACTTTTGGCTGATAAAAACATTACTATTATTAAAAGCACTTTTATCTTCATAACATACTTGTAAATGTCCGACATTTCCCCATTTTGGACGATTTTGACTAAACATTTTTTATCTTAAAGCTGTGGGGCAGATATTAGACATCACCCCACTCAGGGATGTTGGGGGAGAATAAGGCTGAAGGAAGCGGCCATGTAACCGTTTGATGGTAATCCCTGTAGCTAAGGATTTTATAGAGTACTCATTGCCTCTCTTGTAGGTGATGAAAGTATTCCCCAAATTAATCTAAGCTTGCCGCTTCTAGAAGTGATGCAGTTATGGTTTTATAGGACCATGTCAGAAACTTAAAATATTATTAATGGGCTCAGAGATCATTGGCAGTCTGCCATTCTTTAGTCACAGTTTTAGCTAAATTATACATAGCCTCAGATTGGAGCTGGATGATGTGGTGGGCCAGTCTTCTCATGACTTTCTCAGGTTCCTCAACTCTAGAAGTGAATACATCTATAGCTAACAGGGCAGGTATGCCTGGTTCCCGCCCATACAAGACACAGAATGGTAATATTCGTAAAATCTGGTGATAGCTAATCTAGTATGTCATAAGAGCATTAAGTAGATATTGATCCCAGTGAAGAGGATCAGAGGAGGCCAGTTTTGAAGAATGGAAACCAAGGTTTCATTTTCTTTTTCCAGTCCCATTTGTGGAGGGGTTATATGGATCTAAGAAAAGTTATTGTGCTCCCATAGATGTAGCCAGGATATTGACTACTCTGGAGGTGAAGTTCTTACCATTATTGCAGAGTAGTACTTGGGGGCAACCGTGACAGGTGAAAATGTGTTGATGTAGGAAGGTCGCGGTGGCCTTAGCTGTTTGAGCAGGGACAGCCACGGCTTCAACCCACTTAGTGAAGTGGTCAATAGCTACTAGGATAAATCTTTTTCTACTAGTAGACAGAGGAAGAAGACCTATTTCAAACAAGTGATGGTGTGGAACGGTTGTTGAGGGGTAGTTGGTTGATATTGTTATCTAGAATTGAAGCCAGATTGCTTCTTACAAGTAAGCCAGTCTTCCAAAATATCAATGATAGATTCCATCATTTCATCCCAGTAAAGCTGATCCATAATCCACTCATAGGTTTTCTTTGCCCCACCATGACCTAGGGTGAGATGTGCTTCTAAGATAGCAGCTATGCATTCCGAGGGTAGAAGGTAAGGTAGCCATTTTATCCCCACCTGCTTATAAAACTTCCCATCTTCAACTTTAGTGTTAAGGGAGTGCCAGGCTAACATCTTCTTAACGGACCATCCTCATCCTCCCATTCATTGGGGGTCATTAAGAGGTTATGTAGTCTATCCGCCTCTCTAATATCCAAGTGAAGGACTGGTAGCCGAGTTAACCCATCAACATTCAAGTGACGGGTTCCAGCATGGGGTTTGATCTTCATGTCATAAGGCTGGAGCCTTAGAGCCCAGTGAGCTAGCTGACCAATAGGATCCTTCATGTTCTGTAACCACTTTAGAGATGCATGGTTAGTAAATACAGTGAAGGTGGTTCCATATAGAAAAGGACGGTAATGCTTGACAGCTAACATAACTGCAAGGCATTCCTTCTTCGTTACACTGTAGTTGCGTTCCACTTTTGATAGCATCTTACTAAAATAGAAAACAGGATGATCTACACCATTTTCATCCAATCGGGCCAAAATGGCCCCAACAGCATAGTCTGAGGCGTCAGTGTACAATATGAAAGGTTTATTATAATCTGGGTGCTAAAGGATAGGACGTTGCTGTAGTAGTTGCTTCATCGTCTCAAAAGCAGCTTTTTGTTCAGATCCCCAATAGAATGGGGTATCCTTGGTTAATAGCCGGACAAGGGGCTCACTGAGTTGGGCGAACTTAGGAATGAATTGATGGTAATACCTAATCATCCCTAAAAATACCTGAATATCCCATAAATTTTTAGAGCCGCATTTTTGAGATGGCTTCGTCCTTGTCCTGCAAGGGTTAAATTGCTTCTTGGGAAATGGAGTGACCAAGGAGATCTAATTTCCTTTGGAAAAAGGTACACTTCGAGGGCTATAACTTAATATTAGACTTACATGACCGTTGATCACCTCCTTCAAGTTATTAAGATTTTCGTTGAAAGTTTTTCAGAACACCATGATGTCATCAAGATAGATGATGACACAAGTCAACTTTAGTTTCTGCAAAATGTGAGCCATCGCACGCTGGAAAGTTGCAGGCGCGTAGCACAACCCTTGAGATAATTGAATAGGTTGGAAGAGATTCTCAGTGCAAATAAGAGCGCATTAATCCTAAGCTTGAGAAGAAAGGTCCATTTGCCAATAGCCACTGGCCAAGTCCTTACCGGAGAAGAAGTTAGAGCCAGAGAGTTGGCCAGGGCTTCATCAATACAAGGGATAGGATAGCTATCCTTATTAGTGATCTTATTAACCTACAGTAATCCATGACTATATGATGACCTTCATTTTTTTAATTAGTTAAAGAGGTGAAGGCCAAGGGCTTTGTGAAGGAACGAGTAACCCGCGTCTAATAACTTCTGGAGCTCTATCCCATCTGTTGTTCCTCCACTCTTGACTTACGATAAGGTTTGGACCTTATGGGCCAGGAATCACCCACATCAATGGAGTGGCACAGCCCTTCATGTGGCCATAGTCAGTATCCAATCTGGAGAAGATGTCACTGTATTCGTCTAACAAGGTATAAACTTTTTCCAACTCCTCAGGGGTCAGCTTATCCGTATTATGAACAATGGCAAAGTGCACACCATGTTATCCATGGGTAAGCCAAATCTGACATAGAGCCAATGGAGTGGATATGTTCAATGTCCTCTACTGGGAGTAGGAAACCTCTACCAATCTCCTGGTGTTTCTGTATGATCATGTCTTTTCCGGTGAGGTTTCCTAGAAGAATGGTAATAGGCCTAAGATAGGCTAAGTCTAGTATCCCAGAAAAGACATGAGGCTCCAAGGGACTAACACCCTCAATACTTATGAGGTGCAAAAAAACAATGATGTGGGATTTGTAGTGTGATTTTAGTGTCAACCACTCTTTGTTCCCAGGCTTAATCAAGACCTCATCTGCCTCATAAAAAGGGATATCATCCCCAGCATCCACTGAATTAGGTAATTTCTTAGTATTGCGACCTAAATTGGAATTTGGCAAGGTTATAGCTGAAAAAGGATATTTGACCAGGAGAGTATTCGTGCTTGCTGGGTTCTTAATTGGATAAGACTAAAAGGGACTTTGTAGTTGAGTAATGAGAGGACCCCTTGCTTCAGGTTGATTATTACTTCATACTCAATCATAAATTGAGTGCTGATGAGCATATCATATGCGTTATTGTCCAAAGCCACAGAAAGGGCTGGTAGGATAAGCTTCCTAAATTGAATGGGAAGGGAGAGTTTGCCCCAATAGCATGGGTATTGTTGGGCCAGAGTTCTAAACTCTTGTGTGTACTCCAAGTCAGGCGCTATCTTTATCTTCTTGATAAGCTTAGTGGAGATCACGTTGACTGGGGAGCCAGTGTCCAGGATGGCCAATATTTGGACCTTTTGAATGACCACTTCAACCTTAGTGAGCTTTTTAAAATTTAGGTGACAAAACTAAGACCTCCTTGAGCCAAAAGGTGGAGGTTAGCGTTCTATCGGTCTCAGGGTATTTATCCATGATAGACTTTATGGGATGAACCCGCTGAAGAGGGTGTATCAAGCCAGCTATAATTTGGTCACCATCGCTGGCAGTGTCAATAATTTTTGGACACCCTAGAACAAGGCTGAGGCAAGTTTTCAGTTATGGTAGACTAGTCTACTCCTCCAGCGTCTAAATGATCAGGAACTTCTACTTTCATGGGGGCTCCCAATATGTAATAACCAATGTTATTTTAAACCCCTCAGATTCCTCCCCAAGGGTATTTGCGACAATGGCAAGGCCGCGATGGAGGTAGGGGGATGACCACAGAAGATTGGGTAGCCTTAGAGCGCTCATTTACCAGCTTATCTGGAGAGGTAGGCACAGCGCTTTAGTGATATTGTGCGGGCGTATGGTTGTTACAACCTTACAAGGCGTTGATTCATTAGAAGAAGTAATAACCTTGTTAAGTTGTAATGGGGAGCAGGATTTGTAGGGAGGATAGGTACAGGTGAATGCACTCCCAACAACTCAACAAGCGGTAGCTCCTCAATAGTGGGAGCTGAAGATTTCACCTCAGCGTCACTAATGTTAGCCAATAATTGGAATTCAGCCACTTCAAACAAATACTCTTTAATGTTACAGAGATTTTTTAAATAAAGTTTCACTGAGATGATGTGTCTGGATAGATAGGGTCGAGAGGCTAGCCAAGTTAACAGGGCGGCGATGGTATCATCAAGGGTAAGCATGTTAGAGGAGGTCAACCTATGCGCAGCGAGGTAAAATTGTTCATCAAAGGCAATGGTTGATTCAGCTTCCAACATAATAAAGCGCATAAAGGCCTATTTTCCCTGTGTAGATTCTGTTTGGATCCAAACTCAGCCAGAGGTGCTTCCTTCACCTCTGCCAAAGTGTATGAAGGGTTTGGGTTAGGGACTATCATCTCTTTATGCTTGACGACTTCTAAAAGGAAGGATGTGGTGAACTTTTTGCTTGTCTGTGGCACAATCCATAGTGGCTTTTTAAAGCATACAGGACGTTAGCAATACTCCCTTCACCAGGGGCGAACTTTTCCTTAAGGGGAAGGTTGTAAGGGCTTTGTTCAAGCTCCTTAATGCGTGATAAAGCGTTTACTAGTTGTTATTCAAGAGCAACGACTTTTAGCATACAGGGTTCCCTGTAGTGAGCACCAGTTAGTAGGAATCCAGCATAGTTATGCTCACTTGGTGCTACACCGCTGGATCTCAAAAAGGATTTTAATAAAATAAAATTAGAAAACTATAAAAAGTGTTTCTATAATGTTTAGTATAAGCAATGGTAAAAACGAGAAGCAATTTTTCTCTGATTTCTGACAATTAGTACTAATACTACTTTCAAGGGTCTAAGGGAATTCAGGGATTGGTTTGGAATAAATTCGATGCTTCCAATTTAGAAAATATGAGTATTGATCTTATCAGATCTTATGGAAAGTGAGTTAATTTTGGTAAAGCGGACGTTGGGGTTTTGGTGGCAGAATGTACCCATGTGGCAAGGTTTTGATGTCCTGTAACTAATAACTGCTAGAAAAATTATTCTCACCTTGGGGGACCTATCCAAGCCTATAAAAGGGGGTGGCCCCCGCGTAGGTGAGGCAAAGGACTTGGTGATGGTTGAGGGAGTACCTTCCGCTGGTTTCCCTGAAGTTTGTCATGCAATCAGCGAAATCTGATCATTTGAAATTTACAGATAGTGCCCTAGTGGGTTTCAAACCGGTGTTAGCCCTAATTGATGGGGTTCCACTATGAATCAGCCAAGGTCATTTGGCTGATATTGTCAACATTTTCATTAACATTGCTTTTAATAGCATTAGAAAATCGCTAATGGCCAACATTTCCTTTGCTCAGCTGAACTTGACCTAGGTAATTCTTATTTTTAAACTGCAAAGGCAAATGTCTGACATTGAGCATAGCCTCCATGTTTTGGCAACATGGTGTTCAGTTTGGATGTGGGTTTTGCGAAGCTGGGCTAATTTTGCAATGTTAGCTCTGGTGATGCATGTGGATGGGGATAATATGCCAGCTCAGCGACAGGCTTGACAGTAAAGGTGGCAGCTTCATTGATTTGGTTGATTTCATCTTTTGCAACAGCAGGGAAATCAGGGGAAGTAACCTGGTGAGATGCTGCCCTTCTTTAAATTCATTGACAGAGAGTGCCATGGCTTTATGGAGATGGCAACTTTTGGGTGAAGCCACCATGGCCTAAGCTAGCTGATGGTTGCTCTGGAAAGGGGTAGCATTGGGTTTGGGGAACTATTGTTTGGGCAGGAGTGGGGCATCAAAGTATATGAATTCATCTAAGATTCTAAATTAATTGGGAATTCCGGAGGTAGGATAATTTTACCAGATTCAGTCACTTCATCCAATAATTCCCAGGTATTTTGGTTGACTAAAATTGATTTGGTGATACTTGGCTGTGTTTGGGTTTTTTTGGGGGTGGGTAATTTTTGGATTGAATATGGGTCCAAACCTTCTCCTGATAGGTTGGATTGGGTGTAAATTTGCTATCTTGGGTTTGGGTTGATAGATTTTGTTGATTCATCGATTGCAGCGCTGGATGGGGTGGGGGCATCCATAAACCCTCTCAAAAGCTGTTGGTTGACCTCATGGGTAGGGTTAGCAGTTTTTGCTATGATTAATTGTATTGACATGCCTTTTTGCTATGGTCAAATTCATAATAGAGGGGTCAAACTGTGCAACCGTTGTTGATGCAAGCCTAAAAGAAGTGTCTTGTGTAATGTGATATAGCCATGCGGTGGGATGTACTGGGCTATTGTTAGCTGGTGGGGTAATGGTGGCCATTGCCTGAGGTGCCTCTAGGCGCTAAGCACCACTCAGGACAAGGAATTAGAGTATGGGGTCTGTGCCTTAAGTGGCCAGCCCTAACATTAACACCTCATGGAGTTTTTAAGGGGGAAGGTGTGAAAGAAATTTGCAAAGGTCACCATAAGTGTTGTATCATTGGGGAGACGTGTACAGGTGGTGGTAATGGATGTGCTTTTGTAAATTAAGGGCGTTGCTGCTGCAATGGCAGCATCCTCTTCAGTGGGGAATCCAATATCAAAATACCCTTGTAAGGGCGGAAGTTGATAGTCCTGCTGGTTTGAAGTGGTCATTGTCAGCTCAATAATCGTTTTGTCATCATAAGGGAAGAGACATCCATACTCGATGTGGAGGCAAAAGCAGATAGCAGATTGAGGTAGAACTAGGGGGTGGGGCAGGTTGGGTGGACTCATGCGAGGTGTAGTACTAGGTCCCTTGGAGGGAAAAATTGGCTAGTTGTATTTGGAAGCTGGATGAGCTAGTCCACGTGAGTTTGCCTGCTGGGAGATAAACGCTAGCAGGTGGATCACCGCTACCCCAAACTTGGGAAACAGGTGGTAGATTCAAGAACATAAATCGGAAAATTGGTGCAGTGAGGCGAGTGTAGAAATTAAATGTTTTTTTAAAAAAATGCTTGAAAGTGATGTCAAGCGGAAAGAAAAATTTAGCATGTAAAAGTCAATCTGAACCTAATCCCCAATCTCAACATCCAGTGATTCCATCTTGTGACCCTTTCATACTATTACAATTGATGTTGTGGGACCTTTCCCTTGAGCTCTAATGGTCATTAGTTTCTCCTTCTAGCAGTAATAATTTAATTAAGTGGATCAAAGATGTACCACTACCATCCGCTTCAGCAAATGATACCATCACATTCTTATATAATCATATTACCCAGTATGGATACCCTAACATAAGAATTTCCAATAACGGACTAAATTTTCAATTGTTGCTGGTGAAAGATTTAGCTGAACTGATGGGAACTATACAGATACTCTCCACCCCCTACCATCCTGAAACCAATGGAATTGTAGAGCGGGCAAATGGTACTCTAACTGCAACCCTCCAGAAAATGGCTATGACTGACCCCCTTCATTGGCCCATATATTTGCCTAGTGTAACTTAGGGCCTATAGGATCAGCTATGATCGCATAATTAAAATGTCGCCCTTCCAAGCATTGTATGGAAGAAATCCCCAGCTTCTTTCTAAAGTGCAAGCTATGCTTGACCAAGCCTCCCCCAAAGCCCCTAAAGTCACTATGTGAAGTATTGCCAATAAAATTATCCGACTTCAGGCCCTGGCTTCTGAGAACCTATCTACTATAACCAGTAAAGAAATTAATTAATTTAATGACAATATTGACCCCCTGCACTCCTTCCAACTAGTTGACCTAGTCCTTTTTCTACCATCATCAGCATGGAGGTTGCAACAACAAAGTGGGCACCAACTGGTTGGGGCCCTACATTGTCATTTATAAGAGTGAAAACAAACACTCAATTGTAGAAGTCGTTCAGGTGTTTTAGTTAAACATGAACATAGTCATTTTCTCCATCAATTTTCCCCCTACGCCAAGATCTAGAGGGAAGCTTTTTTAGAATCCCTTAACAAATAGGAGATTAATGTGTTGGCCAAAGGGAATAGATCTGATCCAACCAAATAGCACAAACGTCATTTGGGATAATTCCCAACGAAGTTAAGAGATTTCATAAGTTGGGGTTGATCCCCAACTTATGAAATCAACTATTGCTCCCTCAGAGCTTCCTAACCTCGAGGTTCAAAAACCATCTTTGTGGCAATTGAATCCTGTTTAACTGAGATGATTAGCCTGCTGCAAAATCCTCGATTCATGACAATTAATAATCTTAGCTTGGACTGCTTGGTGATTTACCAAAAAAACCTCCCTGATCTCCCTTATATTGTGGATTCTAAGAAAATAAAGAAAACTCTCTATTTTTGTCATTTTAAGTCAAAATTGGCCTATCTAGATTAACTTAGTTACGGACATATATTTAGGTTTACCACTCCAGGCATAGTATTCAGAGTAAAGAATTTTTGACCAAGAAAAACAAAAGGTATAATCCAACACTCTGGCGATTTGGGTTCCCTGGCCTCAAAAATTAAGGGATAAATGGTAGCAACTCCCGTGGTCCTGACATATGTGATATAAATGGAATCTTACACCGGCTGTTCTAGTAAATAAATAAAATCGCCGTTATGAACTCATTAGCCAAACTGATCAATGAGAGCTGGATACAAAGGAGACCAAAACTATAAATATAAACTTTGATGAAATACACCCAAAATTAAAGATGCAGTGAGCTAAAATTAATTTGTGGGAAATGGTTTTATTATGTATGACTGTTTCTCAAGTAAAATTATTGTTGTACGCCATTCCAGCGTAGGACTTGGAGCTTTCTATAAGAGGTATTAGTGTTTGATAAACAATATATTTCATGACTAGATGCCAGAAACTATTTATGAGGTATAAGAAGTGTGTTTAAACTGTAAGACACATGATTAACAAAGTTCACCTATCAGAATCAAGTCATGGCTCACTTATTGCCATTTACCATAGTTTTTTATAATATTAGGTCCTTTCTTCATGAGTTTCTATTGCCATAGCTTATCCTCCTTGCCATTGTCACTAACCAAGTGTGGCATAGCTATTTTTGCCCCTGCTGCCACTAAAAGTTTGTAGCTCAGTTTTCTTTGCTCCACTTTCACACAACATGGGTGCACAAAGGGCCTACGTTCTGACATTGGGTTTATTTCACATCACAAGAAGTGAATAACCTTTGTCCTTGTTTAATACCAGCTAATTTTCACTTCTCATGATTTTCAACTAATAGGGCAGTAGATATAGTGAATGGTACCCTCATATATATTATGCACAAGATGGCTTCCACTGACCCCATACTGTGGAATCAGTATATGTCATCCAACTTGCTATTTCTATCAAATAAGTTTATCTCTGAGTGATCAAAATGTCGCCATTACAGGCTATTTATTAGGAAAGCCCTAATTACCTAGCAGTGCCAAATGCTGCTAGACTCCTTCATTCCTGTATTGGTAAGCTTACTATGAAGGCACTAGCTGACGAGATCATCAGATTATAAGTACTTGCCACTATAGGATTCACCATGACTACTACAAAAAAGCTACGCGATTCAATGCTCAAAGACTGGCGCTTCCCTTATTTAGGATTAGTAATATTATCTTATTGTATCATCATCTCCCTAATGGAAAAATTAAAAAGCCTGATACCTCATGGCTTGGGGTATATTGCATTCTATACAAGGCTGGATCCAGTTTTATTGAATACCTTACCAAAGGTATCATGGTCAATTAGTTTCAAGGTAGGTTCTTACGAGTTTATATTCTCCTATGATAGGACCTTTGGAGATGTGTTTGGTTTTGCTATTGATTACAATTCAAACCTGTTAAAATCAAAAACGTGAGTGGTTTAAACGCCCTCCTCCAGGAATTAAGCCTTGACAAGACAATTAAATTGCTGCCTACTGAAATGATGCCCAAAATAGGAGCAATATAATATTAAAGAAATTTATTAACCACTAGAAGGCAAAATATAGATTAAGCCACAGATTGACAAACTAGGTGAAGCAGTATCTAAAGTAAAATAACCACAGCCTTAAAGCAGTAGGACAATGGTGTTCAACAATAAAGATGTTAACAGAGGAGGTTTGCTACTTCTTGACCCTCATATTGGATAAGTCAGATTCCTGATTAGGGTGATCCCATGAACTCTTTACTACATAAAATCCACATACACGCATAAATATTGAAACAAATTGGCTTAATAAAGTTAGTCTATATCCTTCCCTAAATTTAATAGAATACTATTTACATTACTTTTTAATTTTCTTACGTTAGCTCAAAAACTTGGGACCATGTATAGTTGCAAAATTGATCCTTAATAAGTGTAAGTGCCTACCCAACACTTTCATAAGTCTTATGCCACTTAGTTTCATCCTAAAAGAAGCTAGAATATTTAAACATGAATCTCATTGAAACTGAAGATGGATTTCCTAATATAATATAATATAATAGTGAAGCTATGAGAAGTGTTGTTATAAACTAGCATAGATGTTTTTAACCAAATGTAATTCTGAAGATATAACTAAAGTAAAAGATGAAGAGAACTAAGAAGTATAAGTTAACCTTTAAATTAATGAATATCATTGCATTAGACAACTATGGATGTAATATAGTAACAGATAAATTAAGGGTCCAGATATTGATTTGGTGTAAAGAAATTAGAGCTAGAATAAGCCTTTGCATTATCAATTTGCTTTATACAATCCCTGTGAAAGTCAGCCCAGTAGTTTTATCATTATTACTTACAATAACACATTTTGAATATCTTAACAATGCGGTTTAACTAATTTCTTGAAAAACTTAACTATGTGTTTTTATCAGTTTTGTATAAAGGCGAATATATCATAATTAATATTAATGCTTTTCTTAACAAAGCAAAATATGAAAAGCTACTTACTATTTTTCTTCTTAAAAGGAATTTTAGTGTGGTAAGTAATGATGCTACTAGTTCCACATTAAGATACAAGAGTAGGTTTAGGAACAGTAGTGTCAAACTAAAAGGGGGTCATTCATTCATGTTTGTTCATTATATGCCAATAAAAAAGAGATTTAACATATAATGAAAAATTATAAACTTTTTTCTCGTTGCAAACACTTTTGAAACAAATTCAATTCAAGACAGATAAAGGTTGATAATATCATTGAGGAGATTAGGTTGCACCCAATGTCAGGGAGCAGTTTAGCGAGTAAAGTTAAGGGCACAGGTATAGGCCCCACATCAACCAAGTTTTGTAAACGCCACAGTGAATCTGGAGGAATAGATAAATTAGTAGTAAAAAACTGGCAGTTACCATTTCCCCAGAAATTTTGGCCTGGCAAGCACGCTGCAACCAATTCTTCAATACGCCGCACTCCCAACCATTATCATCAGTGGAACACGGAGTGTGTGTTCCTGGATATTCTACAAACAGCTTTTTGGAGAAGTTTTGTGGAGATGTACACACATATTTTCCAAATGCGGTGTACATTGCACCACACTATATGCCTCATGGTTGGCTGGATCTTGGATTCAAAGACAAAGATGTGGCGGATGAAGCCACAAAAGTGCGTGTAGTAGTTGACCTCCCAGATGGTCAACATGTAGTCAAAATGAATTGCATCCGCTGGACAAAATCGAACCAAATTTTTGTAACTTTTATCTTCTTACCTATAACGGTCAAGCGCACCATGCTGGAGCACCCTGTGAAGGCTAGCTTAGAGAATATGAGGAAATTCAATCCTTCAAGATGAAGTGCTTCACGCTCATGCCAGACCTGTGCACAGGCAAAGAAATTGATGTTATCACCCCATCCACAGGGATAGAAGACGATTTGACCCAAATCCTACATACCACTTTTTTCAAAATCAATGGACAAGACTCCCACCCATTTATGGTCACCATGGATAGCGCGCCTATATCTGCACTTTCTGTCACACTTTTGGCCACAAGGCCCATACCTGCACCACCAAGGAGGGCATTGCTCAAACGGAAATTATCTTGGATGCAATGAGTGAAGCAGATACCCACTATGAACTGGCAATAGACACTGACGCAGCCTTCCCATGGGGAGCGCAAGGATGTTACATTCAAGTAAAACCTGTGTCCCCACAGGAACGTAAGAAGGCCAAGCAGGCCCACAAGGCGGCAGCCAAGGAGGTGGCCAAGAACCCATTTGTGATCCTCCCAGCCCAGCTCCAGGTTGAAATTGAGAAATTTGTGGCAGAAGCGGCTTGCAAATCCCTTCACCAATCAGATTGGGGCGCCAAGCCAATTGGGTCACCCAAGCTGAAAACCCAATGGGTGAGTCAGTTTCACCTGACCAATGCTACCAAGCATCGATTGGAACCAAAGTGCCCAACAATATTCCTGGCAAGATTCAAATTCATGTGATGGTGCATTACAATTGCACACAATGCCAAAAATTCGTCCCACAGTGGGGAAAAGCAAAAGGCAAAAGCCAACGTGAACCCCACAGCTAAAGCTTCCTATACCAAACCATACTCCATAGCACAGAATACCCACGCTGCCAAGCAGCAACATGCTGAGAATGAGAAGGCTGAAGGGCATGTGTGTGCCCTCCCCCTTGCACCTAAGGTGAGATGGGGAGCCTTTACTTTAGGGACGTTGAACATTGCTGGACTCAAGGCCTCGCCATCTCAAGCTAAGACCTGAGTTTTTTAAAAAATATTTTACCTGTGGACATCCTGGCCATTCAGGAAACCCACTGTCCACACGGTGAAGAGGAAAAATGAGTAACCATACTCCTCCCTTCCCTTTCCTTTTGGTTAATGCACTGTGGGGTGCTTGTTTGAATGAACCGTAATTTTAAATTTATGTGTCAATATTGTACCTCGACGGCCACATCCTTGTAGTCACCTTTTTTGGGATGACAAAGTGCACGCTGTCATTAACATTTACGCCTCAATCTGTGCATGAGATTATCGGGAATTATTCTTGGCCATCAATTCCCTTCAACTACCTTCAACCCGTTTGTTGTTGGCAACATGATTTGCTGGACAAACCCCAACCACAAACCGCTGGCACTCGTCACCTACAACCCCACAGGGGCACGTTTAACTTATATTCTCAAAGTCACCCTAGAATTGTTTGAACTCCTGACGCATCATGTTTTTACTCACTAACATTTCTTGCCCCCACTGCACAACGGTCAGCTAAGGTACATGACCCACATTGACCTTATTCTCACGCCATTGAAATTTCAATCTCAAATTTTCCGCTTCACTACATTGAAATTCAATTTATCTGACTAAAGGATGGTATTTTTTTCTTTTCATTTGTTAAATCCAGTGGCCCAGGCGCTGAAGGGTGAAAACTCCACCCCACTAAGATTGTGTCGCCAAGATTTTCCTCATGGGTGGAAACTGAGACCTTGGCTCCAGAGTTTATTGCACCATTATGTGCAAACCCAATTTCCACCTAGTCAACCTTCAAAGCGAACACAATCTAACAGGCTCATCACCTCTCCTCCAGTCAATCGTGGGCAGCCTTGGCAGTCATTTTGCACATGCTAGAAGAATTGAACCACCTGGAGCTTAACATCACGCTTCAGGCTACAGCTCAGCTTGGGGTCGCCAGTGGGCAGAAGTGTCCACTCAACTCATTGCAAGGGTAAGACACCACAAGCATCAGGTTTGTGTTCAGTATACAGCAAAGCATATAACAGCAGGTAATACGTGTTCCATTTACGTTTTTTTTGAAATTCTTTGCACCGCGCCAGAGTTTGGCCTGCACACAGGTGCAAAGGCCAGACCATTCCGTCGCAGATATGCCAGTTAAAGTGGCGATCAAAGTACAAAATTATTACTCCTTATTATATCAATCCAACCCAATTCCACCAGCCAAATAGGAAAATTTTCTCGAAAGTGCACATATCTGCACTATTTCCCGATTCCCATAGTTAATGAATTTGATTCCTTGGGACAAACTCTGGTCCGCTGTTTATTTTGCACTTTACAGGAAATTCCCAGGTCCAGATGGCATCCTATATAGGTTCTATAAGAAGTATTTCAAATATTTTTTCCTTCTTGCTGCTTGATTCTCTAAATTAATGCCTTCTGGAAACGCGCCTTCTACCTGGAGGGCAAGAGGCCTTCACAATAACATTGTACAAGAAAGGGGATAAACTGGGCTTGGCCAACTGGTGCCCCATTTCACTCACTTACACAGACACAAATTTTTTTACTAAAATCATGGCTAACTGTCTAGGGGTTGTTGCCTCTGCTCTCATTTACCCTGAAAAATTTGGTTTCATCCCCAAAAGGTCCATTTGGGACAAAATACATACTGTAGCAAACGTCTGCTAATTTAAGGCTTCTGGAGCATTTGTTTTTTAGACCATCAGAAGGCTTATGATAGAGTCAACTGAGATTACCTCAGAGCCTGCCTCCACAAGTTTCGTCTCCTCTTTCACTTCTCTAATTGGGTGATGTTGCTAAAGGAATCCACCACAATGGCTGTGCGTGGCCCTGGCTTCCTCACGGATGTAGTCCGCCCTCAAAGAGGCCTACGCCAAGAGGGCCCTCTAAGCCCACTCTTGGATAACTTCTGCCTTGAACCACTTCTTCAATACGTGAATGCCCGCCATACTGGTGTCCCAGTTCAAGACCAAGCACCAGTCAAGATGTTGGCGTTAGCTGATGATTGTGTGGTTGGAGTGTCTAACAATCATGATGCACGCGCGCTTGAAGCACTATCCAGGTTTACTCCAGGGTAAATAATGCTGCACTTAATGCCTTCAAAATCTAAATTGTTCTCCTTGGTCGGTATCAAGCCCTCTAGGCCCAGCGCCCCGTTTTATACCTGCCTCATCAATTAGCTCATGAGATTGCTTGCCCTGCCCACCCCACCATGCCCCGCTTGTGCTCCCCTTTGTGCCACACCCCACCATTGGCCCTGTCCGCCAAATGGGGGTGTGGCTGGAGGCGGGAGGTACGCCTCAATGGTGATGGAAAACCATATCCATGACAAAGTTACAAAACGCATAGCTTCTCTCAAAGCTCGCCAGACCTCCCTTACAGGCAGGGTAGTGCTAGCCAACTTTATGCTCCTTTCTAAAGTTTAGTTTGGGGGCTACGCCATCGCTTTTTCCCCTTGTTTCTTCAAGGCATTAGATGCCCTTCTGCAAGGGTGGCTTTAGTTAGGCCGCTCACCGCCTGTGCGCCTGGATGTCATGTTTGGCCCTCTCCATAGTGGTGGTATGGGCCTGCTCGACTTTAAGGCCCATGCTTCCAAACTTTGGCTCCTGGATCGCCGCCGTCACCAAACCTACGATTTCAGCCCATCACTGGTCCTGCACGACCCACTCCAACTTCACCCACGCCCTGGGACTCAGCAAACCTACACACCCCCACTCTCTGTTAAAATATCTCGCCTCACATCCTTCTTCTGCGGGCCCACATGGGACGTCGCCCCACTTCAAAAGGATCCTCCTCTCCATACAGAGCGCTGAGTGGAGAATTAACATCTGTGGGCACACTGCCCAGAAGGGGCGCCCTTCTCCTCGGTTCACCCAGGACTACAAGGACATACATTCTGAACGGAGTGATATTATGAGATCCCCTACCATAGTCAGGGTGGACTACTTGGACATTTGGACATCCCCTGCTTCCTAGATACCCAGAAAGCCATCTAGAAGTACTCCCACCACCATCTTCTACAGCCGCATATTCCTTCCCATGTGTGGTGCCAGTTGAGATGGGTATACCATACTGCTGAGCTCTCTAACGCTTTGCACTCATCTTGCGTCATATGTGGTAAGTATGGAACGCTGTTTTACCGCCTTAAAGAGTGCCCTCCATCAAGAGCGATATGGCGTGAGGTACAATGTCTATTTCGTCAGGATCAGGCACAGCCCTTCAGCCTGTCTCAGGACATGTTTGCTTTATCCACGGTTTCCCCTCTTCCACATTTCCTCTGTGCCTTAGTAGTAGCAATCGATATGTGGACTATCCAAATGAATGCCTTAGATGCTATCTCAGACTCTACTCCCACCCTCCAGGAAGCTCTACGCCAGTTCCAGTCTCAACTTGTGGACCACTTTCAAGCGTGAATGTTTGGGTACCTCCCACCCCGTTGCTTCCAGATGGTCTCATTCTGGTTCCCAGTTTGGTAAATTGCTTCAGACCCCTTCCTACATAAATGCTCAATAGTGACGCAAGCCCATGCACATGTAACCCCCCTTCCTTCTATTAGCGTTCCCTCTGGCAACAGGAGATAGCCTCTGCTTCTCTGGGGTGCCCTCCTCTCACTGAAATTTTTTTCATTGTTTAGTGCTTATCGGAAGTATCCATCCCCTGGTCATCCTTCCCCCAAATAAAATTTGAAAAATAAAAATTAAAATAATAAAAAATTCCTATCATGGTACCTTAGAGTTGGCTTAAGAATCCTTCTTAGAAGTGGAAGGTGGGTCAGGGTGATTCTTTCCTTTGGGTGCTTCAGGTGGCAGTCAAAGGCAGACAGAATAAGGTTTGGAGAGCTGGTGAGTGGAGCAGTTGGAGATAGAGGTGTAAGTTCTTGTCAATGAAGCTAGCAGTGTTCATCACCTCAAAGTAATATGCTAGTTGATTTTCAATTAAAGAAATAAGTTCAGGTACACATTTAAAGGACTTGATTCATTGGCAGAATTTGCAATAGGTTAGAGTAAAACGTGAAGATATCACTATATTGGTGCATGTGAAGCTCGCAGCAAAGGCTAGCTCTTCATTTTATACTAACGTCTTGTGGGAAATGTACGGGAAAATTAAAAGCAAGAATACCCTCACAGAGTGGCTCCATAGCTATATGGTGATCTTGGCAGAGGTGGGAGTTGTTGGTGCAGCATTTGCTTGGACAAACTTTCTATGTAATTCTTTAAGAATGGGACTTCCGCTTTAAGTATGAAAACAGCGGATAATAATTGATTTAGAGGCGCATGAAGGATTCATTTTTTGGTGAAATCAGACTTGACCCCGCAGGTCCATCATTTATTGTTGATCTATTCATGCTTGCAAATGGATCTGATTTAGCCAGTGCTAGCCCATCAACAGGAGTTGTTTGTGTGGCAGGAGTTGAGTGGCTGTGCACAGTAGACCATGGAAAATTTTATTGCTTGAGCTATAATCTGGTCAAGAATGATTCTGGTGGTCAAGCTCAGACTAGGCGTAGTGGTGAGGGCAGCACCACATCATATGAAGGTGGGTAGGGAGGATTGATCCCAATTCAATAAAAATTTACATGGTATTAGCAGAGCTGATGCTAGAGGGAGGACGGCAGAATCATCTTAAGCCAAAAACGCTGGGCACTTTCAATTTAATGGTCAAGTTAGAATCACAATGGTCAGATGGCGCAGCCACCTTTGATGAGTGCTTATAAGAGAAGATCAGGGGTGGATCTGATCACAGCGTGGGGGGGATCATGAGGTGTATGTCACTGTGTTAGGGGCAGACTGTTGCAAATGCGTGAGGCGTGGCGAGATGATTGTAACCATTGGGTACCATAAATGGCAGAACAGTACTTGCGCCATAGGCAGCCAATCCCTCTGTAAGTTCCTGGTGGAGGCTTTTGGGGGATAGGTGGGAGTAAAAGCTGGCGAACTGGACCACTAGTGTGTTCTCATCCAGAAAGTGGTACATATGGTTGGGATGTGTGTATTTTGTGTAAATTAGGGGTAGCTGTGCTGCAACATAGCGTGGGTTTTACAAGAGAAGCTATAGTCAAAATAACCCACAAAGTGGCATAAATTTATAATTCTGGAAAGTTTATAAATTACTGTGTTCATCTTAATGATGGCTGCCCTTGTGTAGGGAAGTGGTTCCCATACTTGACATGAAGGTTAAAATGCAGTTTAACTGAGGGATCACCAGGGGATAATAAAGCACTTCATGGGAGCGTGCAAGGTGGTGGTCTAGGTCCTGAGAAGGGATGAGGTGACCTGAAGTGTTTGGGGGTTAGCTGGGCCAGCCCAGGTGCAAGTTAATAGTGGTCAATAAACACCAGGAGAAGGTGCTCTGCTGCTCCATGTGGGGGCAGCAGGCGTCAAACACGTCGACATTGGCCTATAGCATCATGGGTGAAAAAGATAGAGAGCATAAAACTTTTAATTGAACTTGAATTTGGGTAAAATAAGTGATAAAAGCTAAAGAGAGAGTTCCACATTTAAAAATAAGATATTAAAGTTTTATTTAATTAGTAAAAATCCTCAAATTGGCATTCAATTGTTTTGCTGTTTTATGAAAATTAAAATTAAGTGATAGTACTTCCATAAAAATAAATACTATTTATTATCTGATTTAAAGTAGAAATTATTATAATCTAGTGTAAATTTCAAAAAAGATCAATTATAAGAATTTTACATTATTTGATCTTCAGTCCCTTATTATATCAGCCTATAGAGTATTTACACTTTTTGCTGAATTACCTTTTTCATATTCTTTATCTTGATATATATAGCATGAGATTTGACTTACTGTATATTTTTTAATTATAAAATTTTCACCTTTCTAGCTTGAGCTTTATAGTTGTTTCTTAAAACTTTTAGTTGTATTCATATTTTGTTCTTGTTTTGTAGTATTGATTGATTATTTTTTATGCATCTTTTACTGCTGGGTTACTTTCCTAGTTTATGGTTATCTTATACATACACTAATTAATAAAGCTATAATGATTTTAGCTCTAATAATGACGTAGCATAGCTTCAATGCTGACTATACCTCCAAATTTTTCGATGGAATGCAAAAATAATTCTAAGTGCATCTATCTGGTTTCTTACCATCCTTAAAGTAATAATTGTATCAATGTCATTTGGTTTTATAGTAGTTATATCTAAGTATAATATAGCTATATTAAATGTTCTGAAAACATAATAAACCAAATACACTGAAACATTTAATGCTAATGTTTATCATTTATTTCCTTTTAATAAGTATGACTTTATGATTTAGGCATCTTGACCTTTAGAACTATGGTTATAAAAAGTTATATTAGTACAATTCAAATTTAATTTTAAATTCTTTCAAGGTGGTCTGACCTAGGGATGATACCGCACTAATGAAGGTGTGGGAATTTATACAACTACATTATCCAGCTTGCAAATTATCTAAGCTTCAATTAATTTAAGATAATCTGTTCATCTAATAAATTTTGTTTATTGATTAAGCTTTGAGATGTTGATTGATTATTCCATCTCATCAGCGATAATCACTGATTAAATGGTTAATTGTAATTCACAAAGGATCAAATCCAATAAGAATTATAATTCCAATTTCATTGGGGATTGTTGCCAACAATTTGGAGATGAGTAAATTGACTTGAAATGGGAAATTACTCATGGGAAATCGTCAGGTTTGGTAGCCAACATGTGGGCTGATATGAATCGTGATTTAATTATGCTATTCCTTGTGAACATCAGCTGGAATATTTCCCAAAATTGAATCAATACCCTTTTCTGTTGGCTAGGCGTGCTGAGACCATTGTAGATATCCCTTTTCATCAGCTAGGTGTGCCGAGAACTTTTTGGTTACCACAAATACCCCTAACACATGTCCTTCATCATTTTACCCTATAAATAGTCCCTCACTAATATTAATAAACACCTTAGTACTATGAATACTTTATTGTTTTCAATTGTGTATTGTTTACTTCAAAGTGAAGTTGTGAAGAAGTCTTCCTGTCTAAGTGTCAACGCCAGAGTGAGGCTAAAGTCACTTAAAACCTTATATATTGCCATAGTAAGGCCAAAGTCACTTAACCCTTTAGATTGCCAGAGTAGGGCTGAAGCTAACCAATTATCTGAACTCAACTAGGCTAATTGCTTCATACAATTAGCAAGTTTGTGCTTATTCCCAGAAGTCAGTAGTTAAGTAAGCCTGTGAACCAGTAGAAACCCCGCGTTTTTACAGAAGGGAAGTGAAGAAAATGGGAAAGGAGGATAAAACCTGGAAAAGCTCCATGCATGGTGTATGATAGGCCAGGAACTCCATGGACATCCTTTGCTATTCGCTATATTAGTTCAGGGCATTGGTGCGCAAAACAAAACAGTCATAATTGTCCACTGCCAAAGTTCATCTACTGGGATTGAACTCAGGGAGGCAATGGTAGAGAGTCCATATTCAACCAAAAGGATATCCTCCCCTATATGAGTACAATTTAGATTCATATATTATGATATATGTTAATGTGATATTGTACATGATAAAGCATGTAGATACTCAAGTGCTAAACTTTTAACTTTTTTAGAGAGAAATGGTTTTGATTTATGGTATATCTCATTATGCTATAAAATTTGCATCTTTAAATTTAAACAAAAATAACTTGATAATGCTTTACATAGTCTACTTATTAAGCACTAAGTTACAAAAGAATTAAAGCCCTATACATAAAAGTTTTATCATTTAGTTGTAGAAAAAACTAGATATATACTTAATACAAAATTAGCCAAATTTAGACTGATAAATTAAACACATTTTTTAATATCTCATAGTAAAGTTAGAAATGAGCTTTGTATGATGAAAAAGTAACAGGTTTTTATGTATCTGTCAGAGGTAAGGCTTGTTATTAAGGTTTAATTTGAAACAATGTTTGGGCTCACATAATTTTTTGCTAAAAAGTATAGGCTTGGTTACATTAGATAGCATAGTTTAATATCTCTTGTATTTTTATGCTAATATAATAATATCTCAAATGTGTTCCTTTCATATGATGAAAAAGAAAGAGCTTAAGTTTAGAGCTTAGTTATTGTCATTTTTAGAGTTTAGTTTGATGTCCTCAACCACCTTGGAAAAAAATTAGTACATCTCTTAATTTCATTATATAAAATTATTATAACTACAACATTTTTCTAAAAAAACTTTATGTTATTTTGTTTCTATATATAGTATAAAAGTCCATATATTTAGTATAATAACAATATGAGCTATGCAACTTTGTAGGAACCCAGCTGAGTTCTTTCTCACTAGTGCCTCATTCCACTGGATTCCTCAAAGGTTTATTTAAGTTAACAGTAAAATGCTAATAAAATTAAGGTTTTTATTAGTAGTTCAGGAATAGTAAGAATGCCATTCCTCTCAATATCTGACCAACTGGTATTTAAATTGTATTGAGGGTTGAAGGGATTTAAGAATAAGTGTGTAATAAATTGTTGCATTACAAATAAGGAAATTTGGGAATTCACCCTATCAAAGCTCAGATTACTCACTTCACTTAGACTGAATGATGGATGGGGTATCATTTTTGGGGCAAAATGTAAACAGGGGTAACAACTTAATATATTTTAGCCACTCCATATTTGAGTAAATATTGCCTTTTGGGGGACCCCCACCACACCTACAAAAGGGGATGGCCCCTGTCAGTGCTTGAAGGAACCTGGTTGCGACTGGGGGAGTACCATCCAATGAACGCCCCAGGGTCCACCACATGGCCAGAGTAATCTGACTACTCAATTTTGTATGAATTGCCCGTGTAACATTCAAAATGGTGTTGCCCCAATTTGTGGGGTTTCACCAAGAATTGGCCAGAGTCTTTTGACTTATATCATCATTAGTATTACTTAAATTGGTTTATTAGTATTTAAAACTTGAATATAGCCAAGGCTTTCCCTTTATGACTGATTTTGTCCCAGAACATTATTAGTTTGCAGCTGGCAAGCAAATTTCCAACAATCTTCTAGCTTTTTTATTTATTTATATTGGTGTTTTAGATGTTTCTACTGAATTTTTAAACCATTGCTTAGCACACTCCTACAATAATAAAATTTATTTAAACATGGAAGCACCTCCATGTCAGTAGTTAATTGTATAATATAAAAGAAATGTTCCAAATTTTCCACAGTCCTTAGTATTAATTATAAATGTAATTAAGGCAAGTTGACCTTGGGACAAATATTACACGAGATTTTTTTATTGCTAGTACAGTTTTTAAACATGCGTTGACAAAACCTGTGTTAGAGTGAAATCAGGAATTGCCCCGCCAGGCTAACCACCCTTTCCTTAGTATAAAGTATATATATTCATTTTTTGTCAGAAGTGTCATATTTTTGTATATATACTGTAATAATCTGAAAATTTATACCCTCTTATAAAATTTTTAATTTTATTATTTTAACTTATAATAAGGCCTTATCAAACAAAATTATCCATATATGATAATATAGGAAAATTATATGTTTATGATAAAATTTGATTTATTCTTTGCTTCCTAACATTCTTCATTGTTTGAAATGCTTTTACCAAGCTGTAATAATTTACTCTTTAAATTTACCATATATATATCCTTCTAGGCTCATGTAGTCTTTCTATAACAACATACTATAGGGTTTGGTGGACTGAATTAAATTCCAGTTAGCATTTTTAGGCCGTAAAAAGAGGCTCATTAACTTTTCTTTCCCATAATGATAAAATATATACTAAGATTCAATTTAAACAGCAACTTTTGATGATCACATAGGAGAGATGGGTAATAACTAAAATTTAAAATCAAATTGGGCAAAAGTTACACAGTGCATTCAAAAAGTTCTGGGACTAAAGTTTTTAAAGACAAAATTTTACAAATAAATAAACTTTTTTTTATCATAATTTAACATACAACCTTTCCCTCTCTATACATATTTATATTGCTAAAACAATTGTTAAAAGGTATGCACATAGTTCCTATTTTGTATAACCATGTTTAAACCAGCTGTCACATTCTTCTGAATTTTCTCTATTTTATCAAAAGGAAGAACCTTCAGTGCCACCTTCAGATTATAATTATCCACCCTATTCACCAGATTTGGCTCTGTCTGACTTCTTTCTGTTCTTTAATCATAAGGTGGCACTGAATGTTCATCCTTTTGATAAAGTAGAGACAATTCAGAAGAATGTGACAGCTGGTTTAAACATGGTTATACAAAATAGGAACTATGTTTACCTTTTAACAATTGTTTTAGCAATATAAATATGTATAGAGAGTGAAAGGTTATATGTTAAATTATGATAAAAGAAATTTTATTTATTTATAAAAGTTGTGTCTTTAAAATGTTAGCTCCAGAACTTTTTAAATGCACTGTTTATATCAGGCAATGCACAAAATGGTGCACCAAAGGGCATGAAACGCCCTGAAGGGACTGGGAACCAATGCCACCATGAAACCAAACTCAGACACCATCTGGGTTTTTGGAGTTCAAAAATAAACAAAACTTGTACTTGGAAATTCATTATTCCCAACCCCTGTCAAAGGTAGAGCATGGGCTCCAACTCTTCCTGATGGTTGATTCTCCAACTCTGTGGGAGAAAGTGGGCGAGGAACAGGAATCCCTTTTCCCCTATGCAGTGTACGTTACCACCCATACTATCCACCATGGCTGGATTGACATGGGCTCAAAACCAAAGAAAATTCAGATGCCGCTGCAAAAGTCTGTGTTAAAATCGCCTTCCCCAAGGAAAACAAATTGTGTGGTATGTGCACACCAGATGGAACAAAGTACACTTTATTCATCTCCTTTTACTTGCTCCCCACCAACCTTTCCCACAATGTAATTAAGGAGGAGCTCTGAGCTGGACTTTCCAGCTACGGAGAAATTAAACAATTTGAACTACAGCAGCTTCACCTGATGCTGAGCCTATGCACAGATAAGGCAATATCCGTGATCAACCTGTTCCCTAAGGTGGCTGAGGACCTCACAAAAATCCTGCACACTGCGGTTTTACCTCCCAGATGGGGGAGTGTCAAAGGTATTCTGCGTCACACTGGAAAGCGTACCACCAATCTGCAACCACTGCTGCGCATTGGGGATCAATTACACGCATGCCCCTTGAAGGAGGGCATACTGGCCACAGACTTCTGCGATGACACCATGGATGAAGATAGCATATAATTCACCAAAATGTTGACACCAACCACGCCTTCCTATGGGGTGAGGATGGGAAATATATTCTCATAGACCCAGTATCACCCAAAGTGCGCAAAATTGCACAGAAGGCCTACAAACAGGCAGCGGCCAAGTGTCATCACTTGTTGCCTCCTCCATCACCCACAGCCATATTAAAGAGGAATTAGAGGAAATTAACAAACCTATCAGAAAAGAATACCAAAGATGAAAAATTTCTCAACAATTTGACTGAATCACCACGTGGTATAAATCAAGAGAATTTAGCTGGACAATTCAGCTCCACTATTGGAGAAGATGTGGGACCCACATCTACAAATTTGAACCCTGCAACCACAGAAAATAATCAGCGCACCGCACTGAACACCATGAGTCATGAGGTGGAGAGACCGACTTAAACCCAATCAATGGCAATACCAGGGCTAAATTGGCACAGGGTAAGGGATCAGATGACAACACTGATTGGGCAGGACCAATGACATGGAACAAGTTTTCTTTAATTTTGTGCTGGGATAGGGACAGATGCCATCCCACTGCTCCTGAGGCGCCACGGGCATATCAGTGTCAATAGGGATTCTAAACATCACGGGATTCAGTGCTCAATCCTAAGGTAAAAAGCTGGACTTACTGTGAAAACCCCTGTAGATATCCTGGCCATCCAAGAAACTCACTGTCTACAGGGGGAAGAAGGATCCTGGTCAGCCAAGGTCTTTTCATCCCTATTGGTTAGGACGTCCCACTCTGGGTTGTCATCTGCGATAACAAAAAAACTAAAAATCACTAACTCATTTTCATATATGAATAGCTGCATCTTAGTAGCAACAATAACATGCTAAGAGGACACAATATCAATAGAATGCATCTATGCACCATGCACCGCGGCTGAGAGGAAACAATTCAATGAAAACTATCCCAACACTCACCCTCCCACCAGTTACCATCCTGTTGGGCGACTTCAACTGCTGGGCTAACCCCAACATGGACTGATGACCTAACGCTAGGGGTACCCCCCAGGGTACATTGAATTTTTGCAATGAAGGCATCCCTTGGCCTACATGATACCCTCCCCCTGGATCACCAGTTCTTCCCCACATGACCTGCCCCAACGTATGCGAGGGAACGCTCATCTCAATGAGCCTCATTGATTTCATCCCCACCCTGAAAATTCACTACTCAAACATCTCAACTTCTCAACAAAAAAAATCATCTTCTCCAACCACTGACTCGTTTTAGTGCAGCTTTTCCAACCCAAACTCCCATACAGGCGTCGACCTGGAGGAAGTTACACCTAAAAAACATAAAATTACCTTAAATATATTACTGGGTTGAATACAAGGCCACAAATCCAAAATTTGTAACTCCAAAAATATTACACCCAATTGAAACCTGGGCAAATTTATAAGTCTAACTAATAAATTAAATCACCATCTCGCCTCACATAATTACACCGCTGACACAGCCACAATCAGGCGCACCTTGGTAGAACTGGACCATTTTGAGCTCAACATCTCAAAGTCTGGCTACAGCCTCAACTGGGGGCTATAATATGGGCGGAAATATCTGCCCGCTTAAACGCCCTCATCTTCAAATACCAGCACATAATCAAAGCTTTCAAGAAAAGGTAAGTTCATGAAAAAGTGAAACCTGCTCAACATACTTCTTACACCAATTTCACTTCCGTGGCAACCAGCCCTCATGCACACAGGTCTGCAAATATGATGGCATTATGGCCACTGACCTAGCGGTGGTCAAGGTGAAAGTACACCGCCATTACACCAAACTATACCATGACACTCTAACTGACCCCCAAAAAATTAAAGATTTTTGTACAAACAACATGAATACAAAGCACACCGCTGGACTATAACCTCCTAAACCTAATCACACAGGAGGAGCTCTGGGACACAGTCCACGGTGTACCACGTAGGAAATGCCCAGGGCCTGATGGGATACCCTATGAATTCTACTTAAAATACTTTAAGCAAATCGCACACCTTTTCTTGGCATCAATGGACCAGTGCCTGCTGGAGACATGCCTCCTACCTGGTGGACAATACTCCTATTCCATAACCCTGTTTAAAAAGGGTGACAAACTGGACCTGGCCAACTGGTGCTCAATTGCACTCTCTAGTACTGATACAAAACTATCAACAAAAATTTTCAGCCACCAGATTAGGCACAATAGCCTCCAAAGTCCTGTCGCCCAATCAGTTTGGGTTCATACCAGGGTGTTCAATCTGGAACAATATACACTCCATCGCCAACATATGCCAGTCCAAAGCAACTAGAGCCCTGGTATTCCTAGACAGGAGAAGACATATGACCGCGTTAGCTGGCCGTACCTGAAGGAATGCTATGCGCCTACAAACTCACATCCAGATTAATGACTGGGCGATGCTCCTTACAGAATCTGCATCCATGTCTGTATGCGGCCCTGGCTTTCTATCTAACAAGATCACACCACACAGAGGGCTCAAACGTGGGCACCTCCTCAGCCCACTGCTGTATTTCTGTATTGATCTGCTCCTTTGTGTCCTGACTCATGCCTCATGAGCATAACTGCACAAGACCAACTGTTAGATTCTGGTGGTTGACTTTAAAATAACCCTTTTGACAACCAACAGATCAGTCTGATACCCTCCTAATGCTCAAGCTAATACTCTGATTAAAGCCTATTGCTGTAACACAGTTCGGGTTTATTATTGCAGCATCAATTTAATTATATTATCAAAAGCTTGGGCCAAATACACATGCACATTAAGTCCGATTATCTCTGCAACTACACATCTCAGGGCTTATTAACTCAACCTCAATTCAATCCAATTATTCAATCAAAAGCTCATGCCAAATACACTTACATGGTTGTGCCAATTTTTCACTGCACCAAAACTTGGCAACTAGTCCTAAATAATAGGAACCAATATCAAATGTTCAACATGAGAAATTGTTTGGGATCAACCTGAAGAAAACGTCTACAAATCCCATGAACAAAAGAAAAAAAACATAATCCCTTTTCTGCCTTAGGGCAGATTTTGTATTTCAGTATGCGTAATTGGTACAATAGCAATTGCATATGGCCACCCAAATGGGAGTACCTACTGCTATTGAGAGGACGAGTTAACATCCCTATTAGGGAGTTGTTTCCATCAGCTGTATGATAAAAACATATTTTGAGCTGGTCCTAAAGTAATTTTTGTATGTCATTATGTGTAACTGGCACAATAGCACTTGTACATAGACCGCCCAAATGAAAGTACCTAGTGCTATTGAGAGAGGCCTGCTGACATCATAGTTAAGGGTACATCATTTATTTAAGGTGATGCAAAATCTCCAAGAATACGTATTTTGTCAGCAGTATGAAAAATCTCAATTTGAGATGATCCTAGTACAATTTTGAATGATCATTGTTGCAATTTTCATCCCTGAAATCCTCACAAATATGAGAGAATTTTGCCACCAATAAACCAAGCAATAGGTCTCATTTGTATCAGTTCAAGGCCAAACTGTTGTGGAAAATAATATGTTGAGATCGAATGCTTGAATGTGGCCTGGAGATTCCCTAGAGGTATAAATACCGAAGCCTGGCCTAATAAATAATTATTGATTAATATAGTCTAATAAAGATCTTTTTCATTTAATCTTTATTCCAGTTTTTATTTTGAGTTGCTTTGGAGAGTGTCAGCAAGCTGGTATCTCAAGATCCACTGCTTGTAACTTTGCCTGCCTTGGTTGAATTTCGTAATTACAAAGGTAATAAAGCCTAAAATTGGCCAGAAGAGTCAGTGTTATTTGAATATGCCTAGTGAGTTTCCAAAAGGTCAAATAATATACGCCACTGAAAAAATTGAGGATCATATGGCTGAACTTCAGCACAATAAATTGTGCAATAATTAATTTAACAAGTGAGCGATCCTCAGGATTTATCACCAAACAACAGTCAAGATACTAGCCTTTGCAGATGACTGTGTGACAGGTATAGCTAACAACAATGATGCCCAACAGCTGAAATGCACCCTGAAGGAATAATCCATTGTGAGCTATGCATTGGACAAAAAAGAAAATGGAAATAATACCCAAAGGCAAGTACAATAATACTGGGACACAACACCCAAACCCCACTGTTAAATTCCAAGGATCACTCACTTGATAAATATAATCCTGTACGCCTAAACAGAACGAAGTTCAGCCGAATAATTCTCAATATTGCCAGTGGCTTATGGTATTTTCACAGTTATTCAACTCACTAGGAATATTTAAATAGCCCTAACTCTTCTGTTCAATTTCAGGCTTTATTTACCTTCATAAAAATAAAATTTCTTACAAAGCAGGTACAATTACAAGCTGGGGATTTGGCACTTCCAGCTTGTTGACACTTCCCCAAAAATTCTGATGAAAAACTAGAAAGAGAAAATAAAATAAAATAAATTTATTAGATGATATTTATTTGATAATTAATCATTAGACAGGCGCAGGTATTTATAACTCTAGGGCATCTCCTGGCCACATCTGAGCAAGAAACTTCAACAGATAACTTGCCAACTCAGTTTGGCCTTGAACTGATACGACTGAGACCTATTGCTAGGTTTATTGGTGGCAATATACTCTCAAAATTGGCAGGATTTCACATAAAAATCTCAATAAGACATGAAAATTTTGTTCTAGGATCCTCTTAATTGAGTTTCATCATACTGCTGACGAAATACCTCTTCTGTGAAATTTCTGAATCAAAAGAAGTAGATGACGTACCTCTAATTAGAATATTGGCATACCTCTCTCAATAGAACTAGGTACTCCAATTTGGTTGATCCATATGTAAGTACTATCATACCAATTACAAAGATCAACATATTAATTTCGCCCTTAGGGCAGGAAATTGATTACATTTTAATGTCTATCTGTCCATGGAATTAGTAGAAGTTGTCTTTGGGTCAAACTTAAAACAATTTTATATTCTAATTTTTAACTTTATTTGGGGAAGGCTGACCAGGGGATAGACACTCCTAATATGTAAACGAAAGGAACTAAACAGTAAAAATGGGGGCACCCCAGAGAAGAAAACGCTATCTCTTGTTGCCAGTAAGGACGCCAAGAAGTGGAAAAGGAATTACATGTGTATGACTTGTGCCAATATTGAGCACGTATGCAGGAAAGTGTCTGAAGTGATGAACCAAACTGGAAACCAGTATGAGACCAGAATGGTGGCAATGGGATGGTAGATACCCAAAAACTATGCTTGAAAGTGGTCCACGAGGTGTGACTGGAACCAGCGTACATCTTCCTGGAGGGTGGGAGAAGATCCTGAGATATCATTCAAGAAAACTATTTGAATAGTCCACATAGCAATTGCAACCACTAGGCTCAGAGGGAATGTGGTATAGGGAATTCAAGGACAAGGCGAATATGTCCTTTGATAGGCTGAAGGGCCATGATTGATCCTGGCAAAGGAGAGGCTGAACTTCATGTCAGATCGCTCTTGATGGGGGGCACTCTTCCAGGTGGTGAACCAACGTTCTATATTAATCACACATAACACAAGATGAGTGAAAAGCATTAGAGCTTCCAGCAGTTTGGTACACCCATTTCAAGAAGTGCCACACATGGGAACGAGTAAGTGGCTGCAGAAGAGGGTGATGGGCGTACTTCCAAATGGCTTTCTGGGTTTCTAGGGAGTAGGGGATGTCCAACATGTTCAGGTAGTCTACCCTGGCCATAGAGGGGTTCCTCATGGGGGATCACATTGTTTAGAATGACTTGGCCTTGTACTTACTGTGTGAAACGAGGAATAGGGCGACCCCTCTGGGTGGTGTGCCCACTGATGTGAATTCTTCACTCAGCGCTCCGCAATGAGAGGAAAATTTTTTTTTAAGTGGGGCGATGCCCCATGTGGGCATGCAGCAGAAGGGTGTGAGGCAAGATAATTTAACAGAGAATGGGGGTGTGTAGGATTGCAGAGGCCCAGGGCGCTGGAGAAGTTGGTGCAGGCCGAGCAGGACCAGTGCTGGGCTGAGATCATAGGTCTGGTGACGGCGGCAATCCAGGTGCCAAGTAGTTTTGCAGCATGGGCCTCAAAGTTAAGCAGGCTCATACCACCATTATGGAGAGGGCCAAACATGACATTCAGTCACACTGGCGGTGGGCGGCCCAACCATAGCCATCCTTGCAGAAGGGCATAAAATGAATTGAAGAAATGAGGGGAAAAGTGAAGGTGTGGCCCCAAACTAAACTTTATAAAGGAGCATAGAGCTGGCTAGCACTACCCTGCCTGTAAGTGAGGTTTGGCGGGCTCTGAGGGAAGCTATCCATTTCTTGACGTTGTACAGGATATGGTGCTCCATCACTATTGAGTCATACCCTCCTGCCTCCAGCCACACCCCCAAATGGCGTACTGGACTAGTGGTGGGTCTTGGCACAAAGGGGGGCACAAGCGGGGCGGGGTGGGATGGGCAGGGCAAGCGATACCGTGAGCTAGTTGATGAGGCAGGTATAAAATGGGGCTCTGGGACTAGCTGGCTTAATATCGACCAAGGAGAACAATTTAGATTTTGGAGGCATTAAGTGCAGCATTAATTACCCTGGAGTAAACCTGGATAGTAGCTTCAATTGTGCGTGCATCATGATTGTTAGACACCCCAACCACACAATTATCAGCAAACGCCAACATCTTGACTGGTGCTTGCCTTGCACATGAACACCAGTTTGGTTGGCATTTACATTGCAAAGTAGTGGGTCAAGGATGAAGTTATACAAGAGTGGTTTTAGAGGGTCCCCTTGGCGTAGGCCTCTTTGAGGGCGGACTAAATCCGTGAGGAAGCCAGGGCTACGCACAGCTATTGTGGCAGATTCCATGAGCAGCATCACCCAATTAATGGAACGTGGGGAGTTGAAACTTGCGGAGGCAGGCTTTGAGGTAATACCAGTTGACTCTATCATAAGCCTTCTGCTGGTCTAAAAAACAAATGCTCCAGAAGCGTTAAATTGGCAGACGTTTGCTACAGTATGTATTCTGTCCCAAATGGACCTTTTGGGGATGAAATTAAATTTCTTAGAGGAGATGAGAGTAGAGGCAACTACCCCTGGGCGGTTTGCCATGATTTTAGTAAAAAGTATGGTATCTGTTTAGTAATTGAATTTATGGCGCCGGTTGGCCAAGTCCAGCTTATCCCCTTTCTTATATAGTATAATCATGTAGGCCACTTGGCCTCCAGGGAGGAGGTGCGTTTCCATTAGACACTGGTTCATTGAGGCAAGTAGCAGGAGGAAACAAAATTGAAGTATTTTTTATAGAACTCATAAGGAATGCCATCTGAACCTGGGAATTTCCGGCATGGTGCACTATGAATGGCAACCAGAGTTTGTACCAAGAAATTAAATCCATCAACTCCGGATAACAGGAAACAGTGCAGATATGTGCACTTTTAGGAAAATCATCAACTTCAGCTGACTGTACTTGATTAAGCAATACAGTTTGGAGTAATAGTTTTGAACTCTGATTGCAACTTTGGCCAGAGTATCTGCGATGGAGTGTTCTAGCTGCCTCACCTGTGTGCAAGCCAAACTTTTTTTGCAGTGCGAAGAATTTTCAAAAAAAGTAGTTGGAGCATATGTCACCCACCGTTATATTCTTTGCCTTATACTGAACACAAACTCGATGCTTGTTTTGCCTTACCAGTATTTTGAGGCGAGTTAACATTTCTTCCCAAATTTGACCCCAAGCTGGGCTGTAGCCTGCCACCGGGAAAATTTAATACCAGGTGGTCCACTTCTTTCAGCATGCATAAGATGATTACTGAGGCGGCCTGAGAGTGATGTAATGATATGTGGCATGCCTGCCAGATGGTGTTTGCTTTGAAGGTTGACCAGGTAGAAAATGGGTCTGCACATAACGGTGTAGTGAATTATGGAGCTGAGGTTTTGGCGTCCACCCAAGAGGAAAATCTGGGTGACATGATCTCGGCTTGGAAGTCTTTGCACCACTTTGGCGCCTGTGCCACTGGATATGACAAAGGAAGGAAATCAATATCATCCTGTGGTTGGATAGATCGAGTTTTGTTATTGTAAAGAAGAAAATTTGAGACTGAAAGTTCAACGGTGCAAGATTAAGGTCAATGTGGGACATAGACCTCAGCAGGACGTTCTGCACATGGGGATGAGACATGTTTGAGCAGTGGTGCATGACCTGTCAGAGTATCAAATAATCCCAAAGTGGCCTTTAGAACATAAATCTCTACGTGCCCCTGCAGGGCGTAGGCAATGAGGGCCAGCGGTCAGTGGCTGGGGTGATCTAGCAGTTAATGCAGCCCACTAAGAATGGGTCAGGGGGAAGCAGGAGGGAAATAATGGCTGAGAAGAATTCTTAACAAGCACATGCACAGGTTGGGGCGTATATGTTAATGACAGTATGCACTTCATCATCCCATGAAAAGGATACAGGGACACGGCCATCAAGGTATGAATTTGATGAAATAAATTTAAAATTAAGGGTTGCATGAGTATGCACCCCACAGTGCGGTGACCAAAAGGAAAAGGAAAGGGAGGAGCATGGTTGCCCATGTGTCCTCTGCACCACGTGGACAGTGGGTTTCCTGAATGGCCTGGATATCCACAAGTAAACTATCTTTAAAAAACTCAGTTTCCTAGCCTGGGACAATGAGGCTTTGAGTCCAGTGATGTTCAACGTCCCTATTGTGAAGGCTCCCCCCATCACACCTTAGGTGCAATGAGAAGTGCCCCATGCCCTTCCTCTAGTGCATTTTCATCATGCGACATGGAACCATGTGTATGGGAAGCAACAGAGTCAGCTCTGTTATAGCAGTCCCTTTTTAGGGCACTTTCAAGAGGTTTGGTATGTTTCTTGGATTTTGAAAATTTGCCTTCTGCCAAATTTTCAAGCTATTGTGTTTCTGCTTTGAACCATCGATGGTCAACAAAAATTTAGGAGGGAAATAGGTGGTAGAAATGGTTTTGATTGAGGCTTGGTAATATTGCTTGGGTAAATCTGACTCACCCATCAAGTCCTCAGGATGTTTAGCCTAATATAATTGGTGAACGCATTAACGAGCTGCTTCAGCTGCAAATGACTCAGTCATCCTGGCTCTGTGCAGGTAGGATCACAGACGCGGCCTTGCTGCTGGTTTAGCTTCTGCTCTGAAGGCTTGCTTGGCCTTCTTATGCTCCTTTGGGGACACAGGTTTGACCTTAATCTAACACCTTTGCATGTCCCATGGGAAGGCTGCGTCAGTGTCTATTGCCAGTTCATAGTGGGCATCTGCTCCACTCATTGCATCCAAGATAGTTTCAGTTTGAGTAGTGCCCTCCTTGGTGGTGCAGGTATGGGCCTTGTGGCCAAAAATGTGCCATAAAGTGCAGATATAGGCGCGCTATCCATGGTGACCATGAATGGGTGGGAGGCTTGTCCATTGATTTTGAAAAAAGTGGTATGTAGGATTTGGGTCAAATCATCTGCTATCCCTGTGGATGGGGTGATAACAGCAATTTCTTTGCCTGTGCAAAGTCTGGCATGAGCGTGAAGCACTGCATCTTGAAGGATTGGATTTCCCCATATTCTTCAAGCCCAGCCTTCACATGGTGCTCCAGCTGGTGCGCTTGACCCTTGTAGGTAAGAAGTCAAAAGTTACAAAAATTTGGTTCGATTTAGTCCAGCAGATGCACTTCATTTTGACTACCTGTTGACCATCCGGGAGGTCAACTACTACACGCACTTTTGTGGTTTCATTCGCCACATTTTTGTTTTTGAACCCAAGATCCAGCAACCATGAGGCATGGAGTGTGTTGTGACGTATACTGCATTCAGGAAATGTGTTTACATCTCCACAAAACTTCTAAAGCGCCATTTTTGATTATCCAGAAAGACTTGCGCCCTGTGCTCCACTGATGATAGGGGCTGGGAGTGTGGCATATTGATGAACTGGTTACAGCGTGCTTGCCAGACATAAATTTCTGGGGAAATGGTAACCGCCAGTTTTTACTATTAGTTTTATCCAGGCCGCTGGTTTCTCCAGGGCATTTACAAAACTTGATTGGTGTGGGGCCTATACCTGTGCCCTTAACTTTACTCGCCCAACTGTTACACAACATTGCTGCACATTAATCTCCTTGATTATATTATCAAACTTACCTAGACTTGAATCAAATATGTTGCAAAAGTGTTTGCAACTTTATAGAAAAGTTACAATTTCTTTTTCTAATTTACTTTTATCAATCCTGATTAGTTGGGACTAATTGCTGAGCTTTGATGCAGTGACAATTAGCCTGAATCTGAAAGTGTATCTAGTTTGAGTTTTTAAAATATTTAGAGTGAATTGACGTTGTCATAATTGGCCCAAGCTGTGTAGTTGCAATAGGCTTTAATGGGAGAACTAGAGTATTAGTTCGAGCATTGTGAGGATAATCAGCCTAATCTGTTGGTTGCCAAATAGTTTATATTTGGGTCAACCTTCTGAATCTGACATTTCCCCCCAATTGACTCAAAGATAAAGCCTAAGATTCACAATTAGCCTTTATTGATCTTTTTCATTTATTAATTTTGACCCAAACTGCTGATAGAGTAGGCCAAGTGCATAGCCTTAACAATGGCCTTAATTGCTGACAAATCCCGAGTTGGACCCTCTGTCCCATCCTCAAGTGTGAACTAAAGTATTATTAAGATTAAAAATATTATATATATATATAATTTACTATTTATTCTTTTTATTTTATTTTATTTTATTTTATTTATTTCAATTTTTATTTTTCTTATCGTCCAGCATATTAAACCTTCATAGGAATTTTGCATGGACTCAGTTGTATATATGGCCAGTCCTAATATCCTTGATTGTGTATATGAACTTAGAAGTCTTCTCAATCACTTTAAATAACCCTACCCAGATGCGATCTAACTTTTGCAATCATCCTGATCCATGGGTGTTGCAAAATAAAACTTCATTAACTTTAAATTTAGCCAATTTGTAGCAATTTTCCAAGTCCTTTTGATGTCAGGCCTTTTTCACGGCAAAAAGCTGTCAAAGGCTTGATCTTGTAGTTTGATTAGATTATCTTTAAGCTTCTCGATGTATTAAGGATAAGTATTTTTGCCAGGATCCTCTATGACTGAAAATTGTAGCGTTGGTAGGGCTGAATGTCTTTCATATAATAATTGAAAAGGGGACATCCTGGTTGACGAATGGTAGAAGATATTGTAGGCAAATACTTCTGAGCTTAAATAAGTACTTCATTTTGAATGGTTTGGCCAAAGTCAATTTCCAAATAATGTTCACAACGTCCCATTTGCACGCTCAATTGTACCATTAGTTATAAGATGATAGGGAGCAGAAAGAACACCTCATACTCCCATTAATTGGTTGAGCTTGGCAAAGAAATTGGCGTTAAAGTTGGTTCCATTATTGGTCAGAATAACCTGGAGACATCCATCTTTGTGGATGATGTTTTCAAGTATGAACTTGGCAGTAGTTGCTGCTCCAGCTTCCTGAATAGCTTTGGGCTCGACCCATTTGGTCAAGTGGTCAATGGCTACAGTAATGTACTTGGCCTTATATTGCTTGTTAGTAGTGGGCCAACAACATCAATAGATACAGTGTGCCAAGAGAACTTGGGCTGAACAATCTGGTAAGATGTGCTTTTTTGGAATGGCTTTTTGCCTTGGCACTCCAAACAGCATTCTATCATTTCTTGGATGTCAAAATGCATTGAAACCCAATAGTATAATTTCTTCAGATGCTCTTTCATATTTTTGAATCCTCCATGCCCTATGGCCTTATGCGCCACCATTATCATATCTGATAAACCAAGGGTCTTGGGAAAATTATTCTTGCCTTCAACAATCTTGTAAAGCATCCCGTTTTGATTGTTTTATTTTTTCATTAATCTGATAACAATTTTTGAACGGATTTTGGCTAATCTTGATACACTCTGCTGATCATTTTCTTAAACAATTCATTGGCGGCCCAACTAAGTATTGCAAAGGTGGGTAGTCAGGATTGGAAATCAGCGTTTTGATGTTTTTCCCTAGCTCAATGCTCAATTGTGTATTTATAAGCTTAAAGATTTTATTCCCTGCGGGCTAATCATACCTCAGGTTCTCTTAAGTTTTTCAACCATCTTAAGGAAGAATTATTAGTAAAAACTTTAAAATGAGCTTATGGAGTTGGACTCAAAATCTGCTTTCAAGCATATATGACGGCTAATCATTCATGTTTCATCACCGTGTAATTCCTCTCATGAACATTTAAGGCCTAACTAGCAAAGGAAACTGAATGTTCTTCACCGTCTTCCCCAACTTGGGACAACACAACCCCCACTACTCTTAGTGATGCGTCAGTTTGAACAATAATTTCATGATCAAAGTCTGGGTATCAAAGAACAGGCGCGTCCAATAGGAATAATTGAGTTGGTTAAATGTATACTGGCAAGCTGGATTCCAATCAAATGGGACCTTATCTTTAATTAGATAGAAAAACTGCTCCCCTAAGTTGTGTAAAATCAGCGATAAATTGACATTAGTAAGTGATCATGCCTAGGGAAACTTGGTTATCGCACTTGGATTTGGGACATTTCATTTTGGAGATGGCATCCAGTTTAGATTGCTGTGGCCAAAGACCCACTTTGTCAATTACAAATCCGTTTTATTACTGGTGATCTTTGAAGAACTGGAACTTTCTGGGCTTGTTTTTTAAGCTTTCAGCTGCTAGCCTTCTGAAAACCTCCTCTGTGTTCCAGGTGGTCATCAGAAGTGCGGCTGAAAACGATGAGATCATCAAGGTAAACTAGTACACATGACAACATCAAATATCGCAGAATTGTGTCCATAGATCCTTGGATGTTACCGTAGCAATTCAGAGCCCTAGAGGCGTTCTCGTCAGCTGGAATAGTCCCTCTTGGGTTATTATTTGCACATTTATCACGCTCCTCTTTGGGGAGATCTATTTGCTAATATCTGCTGATAAGGTCCATTGCCAAGAAGAACTTCGCGCCCCCTACCCTATCCAAGGCATTGTCAATTTGTGGCAGAGAGTATGAGTCCTTTTTGATGTTGTTTAACTTCTGATAATTGATGACTACTCAGTTGCTTCCATCCTTTTTCTTTATTATTAAAATTGGAGATGTCCAGGGAAGTTTTTGAAGGGGCTAGCATGCCACGATCTAGGAGTTCTTAATCTCCTTGGATACTGCTTGTCACGATTTTGATATGACTGGACAATAGTCTTGGGACAGCAAGGTGAAACCGCCAAACACAGTATCAGTTATAGGTATTTGATTGCCTTAAGCCGAGGCAATATTGAGATATAATGAGTCTTATTGGATATAATGAGGTTATTGGATCGCCTCTATATAAGGCAACAAGGCAATAATGCAATGTCGATGTTCAATGAATATGTAGTAAATCGCCTACAAGTAGGGTGACAGCGGATTAAAATAACAAGTCAAATTTGAGGAAACTCAGCGGATTAGAATAACCCAAGCAATGAGAAATAGTATCTCCTGCAGCTGATGTATATAAGAAAAATGGGTGATTGAGAAAGGGAGGTCTTTTGATAGTACAGATAAGATGGGACAGCAAGGATGCTGTATTTATAAAACAAATAAAAAAACTGTCGGAGAAATTGCTCCTATTTTTTAATATATTTCTAAGTGAGTCCAAAGGACCAACGATTCCCACATCATCTGTCCGTTGCTCAGAGGGCTTGACCTGTGCAAGTAGCTCAACGGATCCTAGTGATACCATTCAAATTTACAACCATGGTTCTCACTACAGGGGGCCCATTGATCAACCACCCAACACTCCGAAACTCCAGTCACCAATTATTCCTTACCAAAGTCATGTCATTAAGGAGTCCTCCCAAAACTCTATATCCACTTTATATGAGAAAAATTAAAGTTACCTTGGACGCGGTACTCAAAAACCAAGCCAAACTCCTTCAATAATGTAACGCAGTCATGCATTAACTTGATAGTACGTTTAGTCAAATAAGAATCATGGAACAACAAAATGAAGAACTTACTGAATGACTAGATGATACCACACAGCGGTTTCAATATGCAGAACAAAGATTCTCTACTCCTTCTCAGTCAGCGCGCTGGGAGGATGATGACTACCAAGAAGAAGCATCCTATGTAGGAGAAAACGGCGCTGGTCATAACTATGATCTTCATTATAATAGCACCGGATATACATATGAGTTGAAAGACCACTTACCTCAAGTAATGGCTGCACCACCTTCAACCAATGGGCATGCTACCCCCAAAGCAACAAATATCCCCACTTCTTCTAATCCTGCACCTCATCATGAGTCCACTTTTGGGTCTCGTTCTGCTCCTCAGTGTGGACCTAGCAACTGCAAATGAAGAGAGGAAATTAACTTAAAAAAGATACCCCCATTTGACCGCAATGGGAACATCCACGGGTTCTTTAAATGATTTGAGTTCACCGCGGAAGGAGCCTCTGATAATTGAAAGGCTATACTGCTAATTTCTGCCCTAGATGTAGGAAGCGCCAATCAGGCCACCTGTTACCTCCCCAATAGCTCCGTCTCCTATAAAGACATAAAGGACACCATGCTCCGCTTGTTTGGGGGAAACTCAAAAATGTCGCAATGGAAAGTGGATTTTCTAACAATCAGGTTCTGTCAGAATGAGACTCTCATCGAGTTCGCTGATTGTTTCACCACAGAAGCCCATGTACTGATTGAAGCTAGGTACTTAGCAGAAGCTGACGTGTGCATCGCCATGTCCACCATGGTGAAGCCATATCATGAACTTTCTAATGTTATTTCGCCGCTTCTGGATGATGATGTACCTCTGCTTAAAATTGTACAATTTCTATGACAGGTATCCCTT